>JAILXH010123941.1:10749-23629 GCA_023558415.1 Piaractus mesopotamicus
TCACAGTATTAGATTTATAGTTTTGATAAGTTGGAACAGACAAAAAAAGAACCAGAGCCACCTTGAAAGCATACTATCAAAAACTATAAAACTACCCTCCTTCTAATGAAACATGTTGCTGGCCAGTGTTCTTTAAGTACCGATGATATCCACGATATGCTCAGGAAAACATAGTGTAACATGTAATTTATCACAATATTGACAAAAATCGTCATACTACCCATCCATAATTAGGCAAGAAATTTTCAGTCATCTTGGAAAATAATAGGCACCAGCTTTTGAGTACATCATCATGCTTGCATATCCTGCATCTGCTGTGACTAAAGCCACAGCTGAACGTTAGTGCAATCAAGTAATTACTTCATGACGGCTCATTCATGACTAATTCATGTGCTGCCACTAAGCGCTGGAGAAGGTATGACCCTAATCTCTTGCCGTACTTGAGACGTCACAGAATAAAAAAATGGCCCTTGGCGAATCAGAAAGCAGACAGTGAGCAATCTCAGGAGGGCTCAGAAAGAATGACTCCTCCAACTTCAGAGAAACATGCACACAAATGATGGAGTGTTTGTTATTACGGACTCAAGCTTTTAAAAAGGGTGGAGAACTCTGGCTAAACAACTTTCATTCTAACAGCTCTAAACAAAGAGCTGTGCATTTGAGTGGAAAAGCACACATGGGATAATCACGTCAACAACAGATCACATGCACCGATCTCAGACACGTGCACTGGGGCACCAGCAGCGGGACAGCCATGCCGAGTGGTGGAGATAACATCTTGGATTGGCCAAGTGTTTGTGTTGGGCAAGAGCTGGCAAGTGCACGGCAACTTTAAATGTTTAATGTTCACACATCAGTGTCTTACATCCTAAGGCGCTGTTTATCTAACTTTATCACTGGCAGGGCACGCTCAGCCTGTTCACTGACAGTGTTAAAGGGGAATTCCACTGATTTTTCTAAATTTCTGCATATTTCAACCATTGAAATGTAAACAATGTCATTCAGAATTGTTTGATGTGAAATGGTACATTGTAGAGAAATATACTGGAAGCTGATAGGAGCCAGGGGTCACAGTGTCTACAGTGGAAATATAAGCATTTTATTCACTATACAAAATGATCAGTGAGTCTACGATGTCAGAAATATGTACTGTACAGATACATTTTTGCACACCCAAGTCCAAATATGTAAATGTACCCTTAAAGGTACAACTCTGGCCCAATTTAAGGTCCATTTCTGTACCTTAAATAAGTTTAAAGGTACATTACAGTCACTTTTTCATGCAAAGGTGCACATTTGTTTTAAAACATTTTAAAATAGAAAAATAAATAGCCTGGAGTTAAAACAATGTGTATAGAATCAGTACAACTTCAAGAATGTAACTGTAACAGAATATGGTACAATTATATTCCCTAACTAAAGGTACTAGAGACAAACCATTTAGGGGATATGAGGGGTACCATCCCATATGCAGTTTAGTACGTTTTTGAGAGTGTACAAATTTTATATGTAATGTTGATAATGCTTTAATAGTAATAAACTTGAAAAACGGAGGAACTATCTTGCTTTATAATGCACTGTTTGGATTAAAAAACAAGCAAGTTTTATGCCAAAACCTTCCCAAAACTATCGTAAAACAATATCTCAGACACTAGGCAACATTCATGACCATTTCAAGTAAAAACTTTCTGTAGCTTTAAGAGGCTAAACCATCAAACCACTCTGAATGACTTTAGCTGTGTCCCAATTCAAGGGCTGCATCCTTCAGAGGCTCCTTCATATATGGACGAGAAATGTGTCCTTCTTTTCCATGGCAACGAAGGATTCAACGGCTGGATGCTTCGCCAGCCAACATATCAAAACGTACGCTTTCGTGGTGCACATTCGGGCACCAGCGGTGAAGCATCTCCGTCTCTAATAAATAAAAAAATTAAAAACTAAAATCGAAGTTTCTGGCTCCATCTTTAAAGCACTTCAAAAGAACTTGACAAGAGCAGCGTTTCATGATGCAAGGGTAAGGGCGGGAACAGCAGTGCTGTGACGCAAACAAAAAAATCCACCGTAGAGCAGACCATCTCATTTCGGTTCTTCATTTTTGGGTCTTCATGGGTCTACGCAGGCTTCGAAGGACACACCCTCGTAGACCGCATCCTTCAAAGGATGCAACCCCTGAATTGGGACACACCTTTATGTCTAACCATTTAATCATGCATCTTAGTTCATTTATGTTTTTTGGCTATGCTTCATGTTGACTGCAGATCTGCAGTGCTCTCTGGCATCTAGTACCTATCTTATCCATCCATTCAGGCCTAGAGGCTGACACCTGTGGCTTGCTTTCAGAACAGGCAATGGAAACAGAGGAGTGGCGTAGCAGAGACAGTGGTGCTTACCTCTGATAGATGTGGCATGGGGTTGAAGCCACACAGGTTACATACAGTCTTCTGGCACTCTGTACAGGTGCTGTAATTGGGTGCATCTCCTGATCCAATGTTCAGTGTCACTTTACAGAGTGGACAGGAGGAATGGGCTGCTGAACCTGGGGCTGGAGCAGGTGGTTCTTCTGCTTTTGCAGGCTCCATTGTGGGTTTATCTGCTGGGGCCTTCCCTTCAGTGGCTCTGGGTCTGGGAGAGGCTGGCTCTTTGGAATAGGCAGGTGGGGTGTCAGGTGGTGATTCTGAGCCTGAGTCTGGAGGAGATCCCGGAGGGGAGTCTGCACCAGAATCAATGGGGGAGTCAGGTGGTGATCCTGGGGGTGACTCTGGGGGAGACTTTGGGTCCTCCCCGGTGATGAGATTGGTGGCTGAGCTAAGTATAGAAGACCCAAACCCAAACATTTTTCCTGATACGCCATCAGATGCCTGAGAAGAGGCTGCTGGTGGCTTGGCTGCCTCGGTCAGCCCACCGAACCCGCTGAAGAGCTTCCCAGTGACCGACTCGCTGGCCTGTGTCGCAGTGCCACCTTGCGGTTTGGATGAGCTGCCAAAACCACCAAATAACTTCCCCGTGACTGACTCCGCTGCAGGGGCTTTCACGTCTGTCAACCCTCCAAGACCAAACCCCCCAAAAAAGCCACCTGTGTCCTGCTTTGGGGTGGTTTTTGCAGGAGAGGGTTGGGGACTACCCTTTGGACTCTGTGCAGGTTTCTGAAGTGGAGGTGGCTGCTGTCCACGTTTTAACCCTGGAGCTCCAGGCTGGGCTCCCTGAGGCCCTTTAGGAGATCCTTGCTGTTGCTGCTGTGGCCCTGGACCAGGAGACTTCTGTTTGGGAGTTGCTGGAGGAGTGGCTCCCTTCCCTGTGTCACCAATGCTCTGCTGCTTGCTCAGCATTGGAGGCTTCTTTCCTGGCTCGTCCTTGGCGGGTGATCCAGGTGGTGGTTCCTTTCTCTGTGGCGATGGAGGGGCTGAGCCCTGCTTGGGAGGCTGTTTCATCATTGGGGGGCCAGGGGGTTCCATGCCCCCCATTGCTCGCTGCATCTGGCAGTTCAGGCACAGCCACTCTTTACCCTGAGAAAAGAATTAAAAACAGTCCAAGATAGTAACACATGAAAGCATATTCACGAAACACAAAACCATTTCATTTTCACTCATTAAAATACAATGCACTGATTACATAGACAATTACCTTCCCTTTACTCATAGAAGGTTTGTAGCTCATAAATTCAAAGGTCACCTGTTCATAAAGCTTGGAGAGGGTTCCAGTTGTTCATCAATCAAATTAAAAAACGTCTTTTTATTTACAGTTAATCATAAAACAGAATTACTCAATATGTTAAAGAAAGCATGTTATCAAATATATATTCATAGGTAAATTTCCCGTTACAGAAAACTATCCATTCCCACTGGATAAAATGCACACAATGAGAAATGAATCTGTTGGACATTTATATGTTACAGGAATACTTGAATTTCATTTTGTTTCACTGTCACTGTAGGCGGGGTACAGTTCAACAGCGGAACCTGAATCCAATCCTTGAGGTTCACTGCACTGCACAGTTTATTGCTTTTCCTCTTTCAACACATCTGATTAAGCTCATTAGCTGATTATCAAGGTCATCATGAGTTGAATCAGGTTTGTTGAAGCACAGTAAGCACTACACTGTGCAGCCTTGTAGCCCCCCAATGATTAGACTCATTGAAGACTGTAGTAAAATGTTGTGTCAGAGAACATTGCATTGCCTGTGTCTAAGTCTGTTCTATGCATATAGGGATATGTACTGACTACAGCTGATGCTGGAAATAACAGAGAAAAGTGACACCTCTATACGTAGATATCTACTGATGCTGTTATTTGAGGCCACTCAATATACACTTCCACCAACACCCAGCTTCGTAATTCTCCACTCTGAAGAGAACAGTAAACAACACTTTGTGCTCTCTCAGGCTTTGCTATTCTCAGATTGGTTTCCAAACACAGTGAATGGCAACCTTCTGCACTTCCTCCCTGGATGATGTGAGTCACCTTGATAATCTTCCCCCTTGGAGCCCATATGGTCCCTCTCGCCTCAGGCTGGGGGGGACTGATAGAGGCATCAGCTCTACCAGTACTGGGTGAGTAACCTTGCAAATCAAACCCAGCCTGTCTTCAAAGACTTAAGCAGACTTATATTTGGACTTTTAACAAGTTTTTGAGAAATGATGCATAGGTGTGCAAATGATCCATGAACATATACACTACACAGGCTGGCCTTTGTATTGTTTCCACACTAATCAATGTTTCCACAATGAGCTCCCTGTTTCTGCTGGGGCAGCCCTTGTCCTTTAGGTGGGCCCTGCTGAAGGGGACCAAGATAAAGGCACTCAGTTAGCTCAAATATTTTTTTATCTGCTTAAATCTGAACACCTTATTCTGGTAATCGCAAATGACATTATCTACTTATGTTTAAATTCTAAGGACTTAATTGCCATTACCAGCAGAATCAGACTTGGTGTCTGTATTTGGTCTATAAAAGTGTTTAGGGGTTGATTTGGGAGTTATGATTTGTGCAGCAGGGATCTTACCGCTGAGTCAGGAGGGCTGAAGCCGCACAGACTGCACACCTGCTGTTTGCACTGTGTGCAGGTGCTGTAGTTGGGTGGCTGGTCTTTGGCCTGCAAGTTCATCTCAGTGGTTTTACAAAGAGGACACAGTGCTCCAGCAGCCTTTCCTGGAGAAGGTCCACCTTTACTTGGGCTTGCTGATGGACCCTGCTTCTGAGGTACAGGCTTTGCAGGCCCATCAGGGCCTTGCTGTGGCCCAGTGGGTTTGCCTGGGCCTCCTGGAACTGGCTTACCAGGCCCTTGTTGCTGGGGTCCAGGGCCACAAGGTTTGGGTCCTTGCTGTTGAGGCCCAGGCCCACCAGGTTTGGGTCCTTGCTGTTGAGGCCCAGGCCCACCAGGTCGGGGACCTTGTTGCTGTGGCCCAGGACCACCAGGCTTGGGTCCTTGCTGTTGAGGGCCAGGCCCACTAGGTTTGGGTCCTTGGTGTTGAGGCCCAGGGCCACCAGGTTTGGGTCCTTGCTGTTGAGGCCCAGGGCCGCCAGGTTTGGGTCCTTGCTGCTGGGGACCTGGTCCAGGACCAGCAGGCTTTCCTCCAGGCCCCTGTGGTGGCACTCCCTGTTTCTGCTGGGGTGGTCCTTGTCCTTTAGGTGGGCCCTGTTGAGGGGGACCCTTCCCTGTGCCAGCCTGGGGGCCAGGAGATTTTGCTCCCTGCTTGGCTGCCTCATCCTCCTCATCATCCCCAAATAGGCCAAACTTGGGGATGCTGGCGGAGGAGACAGCTGAAGAGACAGCACTAAGGGGGTTTGCCCCACTCAGGAAAGAAGAAGAGAACATGCCAGTGCGGGGCTGCTCAGGGTCTTTGGGCTCCTGCCTGAAGCGGGACTCGAGGAGACTGAGGGATGAGGGGCTGCGGCCAGGCTTTGGCTTGGGGGGTGGTCCCTCTCCAAACGCGTCTACAGTCCGACTCTTACTGAGCCCAGGCGGACCTCGTGCTCCGGATGGCTGAGGCTCTGATGACCTGTGGAGTAAACAAATAAATATACAAATAATTCACCTTATAACTGGACGGTATCACAGATTAAATAATAAGACTGATGTCTTCTTAATTGCCATCACAAAATACAGCCTCAGCCCTGTTTTTATCCATACACATTCCAAATGTCCACTGTACTGGACACTTTATCCCAGGTATTCTAGCTTTATGGAAGCAGGTACATCACCACACTCACTGTTATGCATTCCAGAACTCAGTTTTTGTACTGGTTGATCATTTAATAATGTTTGCTAAACAAAAACAAACATGGCAGCTGGCGGGATAGATGCTCACCACCTCCAGGACAAAATGAAGTAGTGTTTCACTATTATCCTGTATTTCAGACACGTTTTTGTATCTATGTCCTTCTAGAATGTCCCTCTTGTGGAAGATGAAAAAGGAAATAGTTTATTTCTGTATATACAAATGTTGAGACAAACCCAGTAATCTGGACGTTTGTACACAGTGTAGTAAGTTTATTTTGTTAAAAGTAGAATCCTATGTTTATTTAGGAGTGACAGTAGATGTTCTATGAATCTAAGGAAAACATAGTTTTTAGTGATTTCAATGATTTCAGTGTCTGATATGGTGGATTTAGGCACATTAAATTTGCAAGATTTAGAATTTTATTATAATCAGGACAACAGACCCAAATAAAAAACAAAACATTTAATGTTAAACAATAATGCTATCTCTGAAACACAGGGAATGCGTTGCTGTCTATGACAGTGGGCTTGTGTATAAAATGTATGTAATATGTTTAACATTACATATACATCTATGTAAAATGTAATATGGTGTCTGTAATGTTTTCTTTTTAGATACAGTTATGTAAACCAGTACACATGCTTTGTGTTAAAAACCTCTTCATTTCTTATTGTGATATAAAATGATCATGAAAATTATTTAACATCTTAGGAGCCATTCATGCAGTCCAGGTCATTCCAAGAGTTCAGAAACTTTTTAATGCAACTGTTCATCCAGTAAAGACGGGAAAAGTTCAGCGTTTGCTCTGTGTCTTACGCTGGTGATAATAAATATGTTAATTTTTCCAAAAACTCACATTTCATGCGCCTAAATCCAAATGTCCAGGTTACTGGACACCAAATGTATACATTTCCCAGTAAACAAACCAAATAAATCATGTTATGTTATTTTATACGCAGTAAAGGACGTTTCATACAAAACATTGTTTTTTTAAGTGTCCAGTCTCGTAACCGGAGGATAACCAATAGCAGGCCACAGTAGATCAGATGAGACACTGCATGACATGGCAAATTGACATCAAATACAAAAGCAGCTCGGGGTGCAAGTATTCAGCTTTAAGCAAACCACTGAATCCTAATGCCTCTTCCAAGCATACACATGACCTAATTAGAGCATGATACTTTTTAACAACGTCTGAGAGATCTGAACGCATCTGAGTCCTGCTGTGCAGCTAAAGAGAAGCTATTTGGCCTCTTCAGCACCACAGAACACCATATAATCACAGATGCCGTATAAAAGTACTTTAACAGGTTGAGGGAGTCGGCTCGTCTAGACGTTCACTCTTAATCAATACCTCATTCTAAGCAATACTTCATTCAGTAATACCTGCGAATCAAACTCTTGACGCTGAAACAACTGCGCCCTGAGAGACACAGTGATCTGAGTGGAACTGTCCACTGCCTGACAGCGACGCGTTTTCTCTCTGATCTCAGAGGCGCTTCGCTCTACACGCCCAGGGCTGATTTCAGCACCGCGGACAGCGAAGGAAAAGCTCGCTCGCTTCCTTATAATGTTCGATCCCCTCCGTTCTCACTCGTAACCCTACACGTTCCACCGAGAGACACAGAGAGAGAATCAATGAGCACGATGGCATTCGAGCCCGCGGTGCTATATATAGTCATATTAATATTTATACCCTCTGCCCTTCCCCCTTGCTTTTTTTTTTAACAGGATAAAAATAATTTTCGCGAGGGGGGCACTGCGCTTCCTGTCCTATTCAGCCTCAGTTTGTTTGTTTGGCGGAGGTGTCAGTGGGGAACAGGAGCTGCATTACTGCCTTTGGTCGAAATTTTCACGCGTTCCCTTTCGAGCTGTGTCGAAGGCGTGTTATTCCCAGCCAGTGTTTTCCAAAGCAGCGCCTATGACATCACCTACACAGCCCATAGGAAGGGGGGTGTGTGCGGATGGGAGAAGCGACGGGGCGACCATTCATTTACAGATCGACAGAAAGAAGGAAGAACGGAAGATGGAGACATGAAGGGGGTGGAGGAAGTATCAAAAAAAGGAAGAAAAAAAAAAACATAATTGGCATGGCATCATTACCCATCGAGAGATTTGCGCTCTGATAAACTAGGCAGGGATATGATCCTTCAGTCAGCTCCCTGAATTGTATTTCACGGCCCACTACGATAGCCCTGGATCCAGCGCTTAGACTAGAAGCTGGTGGGTGTTTGGCAGGAAGCAGTGGTCCATGGACCAGACCACCGCTCACTGGCACATTCAGATTGCGCTAGCACACGAGTCGTTTACATTAGCTCTTTGCATTTCTGATTCTGAATGGGTGTGTTTTTGCCCCCCGTGCTGCGGTCGTGATTGTGCCAAACCTGCAGTGCCCTCGTGCCAAAGCCCAGCGTCCGCTAACACACATACACTTACATACACACGTATAGACACACCAGAGAGCTGCACATCCTTAAACTGAACCAAAAAGAAAAAAAAAGAAAGAAAGAAAAAAGGAAAGACCGCTGGAAAACGCAATTGGAGCCCAGTGGTGTCACTTGGTTCACTTGCCTGGACTGCGCCTTGGCCATCGCGGCCACGAGCTGCTTCCTCTCGTCCTCGCTCAGATGGCTGAGGTCCGCCTCCGCGAAGCCTCCCTTGCCGTCAGGCGTGAGCCCCGCTGGTAGTCCAGCGAGCCCCCCTTCGGCCCCTTCCGCGCTCGCTTCGTTCCCCATGATCGACCCCCCACCCCAACACCCCCGCTACCGCCGCCAACAGCACCACCACCACCACCAGCAGCAACCCTCTTCAGCGAATCGCGCGCCGCTCTGTACGTCCGGACGAGGCGGTCAGATCGACAGCTGGCGATGGCATGTCGTTCTTATTTCTCCATATTCGCTCGTCTCGCCCCTCGATGGTGTCCGTCGATAACACCAAGATCCGTGCCTCTCCCTCCAACCGACAGCGCGCATGCGCCGCGCCTGACAGGTGATCAGAAGACAGCCCCCCGAAGGAAAAACAAAATTAAAGGGGACCAGCCCCTCCAGAAGCGCTAATAAATACTGTAATCTTCCCAAACAAACGTGGCCGGAGTCGGGAAGTAATTGCTTAATTAGCTACGCGCTTCTCACCGACTGCTTTCCGCTTGTAGTTTGTCTGTAAGATCCGGAGCTGCGCTGCACTGCCTGCTCTTACTGACCACACAGAGGAGAGCTGGACATCACAAAGTGCTTCTTCACGTTTTCCTTATTAAAATAAGGAACAGTGTCAACTCAAAGAACGCGTGAGAGGTTCTTTGTATAGTGAAATGGTTCTTAAGATTGATGGAGAATGTGTTGTATACGGTTCCATATAGAACCTTTTTGAAAAGGATTCTGCTATTGTGACAAGCTTGACATTGTAATGATAGCATAACCCTTTTTGTTGCTATATAGAACCATTTTTTAAAAAATGGTCAATTTAGAACCATATACAACTCATTCTTCATCAATCTGAAGAACAATTTCATCATGCAAAGAACCATTTAAGCATAAAATGGTTCTATATAGAACTCATGGTTCTAAATAGATCCATTACCTTTACTAAAGAACCCTTGGAGAGCCATCTTTTTTTAAGTGTATGTGACTAAAACTTGTTCCACATGGTTTAAATTGTTCTAGCATCAAAAAGGGTTCCAAAATTGTTACATTACAGAATGTTTTTCTGGTGCTATATAGAACTCTTTTTGCTAAGAGTGCACTTTTATTATTACTATGAAGTGCAAAGAATAAATAAATAAATAAATAAATAAAAAACCCATTCAATATTCAAAAACAAGAACTGACCCAAACTTACTTCTAGTTCTAGTTCATTTTCCACCCACTTGCAATATGACTGCAATTATAGTTATATATAAATTCATAATTTTCTCTGTCAAGCATGAAAGTCAGCAAAAACACCCCTTTTGTGGAGGCTAGTATAAATGCTAATTAGCTTCAAGCCTGTGCCACATTAGTGAACTCTTTCCTATAATTCTAAAAATAGAGATTGACATCCAACACATTATTCTAGCTTATATTCTGGTGCACTGATTGGTGATATAGCAGTGATTGGTGACTTTATCTACACCTAGAAGTGTAAAGATTGGCTAAACTGTCACTGGCTCCAGCTGCAGAAGACATGTGCTAAAGTATCTCTGGTTCAGTTGGTACTAATTTTGAGCCGTTATGAAACACATTAAAAACTTCCATAGTGGACCGACGGCCAAAGGAAAAAGCAGTGTAAAAATGCAGTGCTCTTTTGTGCCCTGTATGAACACTGCAGTTATTCATTCAAACCTGCAGGTGTTAAATTAGCCCTTTGAATCTTGATGCACATAAAAAGTGGCAGAACAGTTTCATTGCTTAGTGCAGCAAGGGGCCAACATAATAACAACCTAAAACTGAACATGTAAGTGACATAAAACCAGGCACCTGGGTGGATCTATCCAAACTGAGACTGCTGCTTTAAAGAAAATTTCCCAAAGCTGTAACTTTTCCCGCACAGCCACTTAGTCATGGGTCATATGGCTTGGAGAGTGAGTCACCTGCCTGAAGGTTAAATCATCAAACAGCTGCAGAGATCATATGCTCGTGACTACACCTACACAGGCTCTGAGATCCTACTCAGTAAGCTTCGCCAGTCACCCCGTTCCACATGGTCACCACTAGAGCCGGAATGCTTAGAGAGAAGTGGATGAGTTGGAGTCACAGAGGAGAATCTTGACTGAGAGTGTAGAAATCTGTATCCACTCCGTAAAAGCAAAGGCACTTGTTCACCAACCCGGATGAAGTTTGGTACGTGTACATATCCAAAAAACATAAAATATAACAAATGTCTCCATTATAACATCACTGACAAATTGAATATATCTACTGTATACCTCCATTTCCATGTATAGATCACGACGCTGTAAAGAAACTATGCTCTGGAAAATGCCCAGACACATGATTCAATCTTTGCAGGCCTGAAGAGCCTTCGTCCGTAATGGAGGAAAATCTCATCTCCGTTAGCAACCGTCATTGATCTCCACTGCAGAACTGATAGTGTCCATGGAGAAGGGTGAGAATGAGTCTCTCCAGTTCCATGTCCATCCAACCTCTCACTGACCACAGATCTGCAACCCAGGGCTGAGGTGAAAAGACATATTTTGACCAAGAATGGTCTGTTTGTTCAGGTGTTTAAATGCTGTAATGTTGTTCAAGAGAAATATTGGAAGCATATGTTG
Organism: Piaractus mesopotamicus; assembly: GCA_023558415.1. Taxonomy (NCBI): domain Eukaryota; kingdom Metazoa; phylum Chordata; class Actinopteri; order Characiformes; family Serrasalmidae; genus Piaractus; species Piaractus mesopotamicus. Next base: position 22,211 of record JAILXH010123941.1, read on the forward strand.
TGTCAGAAGATAAGCTACAATTCAAATGATTTCGGATGGATTTAAAAAGGAATTCTACTACATTTTTCAATTGTTTTGACATACAAAGACATACAAAATGGCGCATCTTAGAGAAACTTACAAGTTCAGATTTCTTTACAGTGGTGGTGATAATAACCAGGCGTCGAGATATCTACAATGCAAATATAGTCATTTTTTAAACAACCAGTGAACCTACACGTTTTCTGAGCTTTATATGTCATGTAAAAAATAGTAGTCATAAATTAGTCAAAATATGGTTTCTTTGGGCCTATTTTGCCTTGTTATGTCCTGCATGTTCCTCACTGCCATGAAAAACCTTGAAAAACCTTCTCAAAACTAGCATAAAACTCATCAGTAGACATATTTGTTACGATTTTGTGTAATAACTTTCTGTGAGGAAGCTTTTAGAGGCATTAAATGCTTTGGATGTCTGGTTCCTATCATCACCACTGTATAAAGTTCTGAGTTGGTAGGTTTCTCTAGCTTGGAGCATTTTGCATCAAACCACTCTAAATAATCTTGTTTACATCTCAGCCATTTAATTAGACAGAGATTTTAAAAATTCAGTGGAATTCCCCTGCAATAACATTTAAATCTCTCAACCCCCATCAAAGGTTAACTTGAATGAATCTATTTGCAAAAGGAGTTGCTGAGCTATCATATATGGAATGTGTAGAGAAATACACTATTATCTCTTTAAATACCATTATATTATCAATATATATAGTATTATGTATGCAAAAAAAAGGAAAAATAAAACACATTCCATAACCACTTAATTCAAGGAAACAAGCAAAAATACAGAGCCTAGATGCTGCATAAAAAAAATTCTGTTCTTCTAAAAGGACTTCATTTCCCAAGATGCATCATAGCTGCTGTGCACAATGAGAAAACATTCCACTCCATTAGCCCTGAGCCAGCCAAGCCTGAACACTTGCTCTATATACAAAGCCAGTGGATGCATCCCATCCACACTAATGCAAATCAGACTCTTTCAGTCCTCTGTCAGCAGTGGGTACGAGTAAGCCCATCTGCTCTGCTCAAGATCACATGAATGACTGAGACACTGACAGCTGAAGCTTATTCACAGTGTTCTGGAGCTCCAGGGGTGACTTGTCCTCCCCATGTCCAGCTTGAGCGCATCCCTGAAGGCTACGCCTGGAAGAGCGGCCCTTATCAGATCCAGAGAGCAAGAATGACCTCGGCACATCGATTAATGAGATCTAAATGTATTAGCAGCAGGCTAAGCTCTCCATTAGCATTATCTGCTGTTGGCACGGGAAATACTATCACAGAAAAAGTCACAGATTAAGAACAGCAGTGCTCATTCGCTTCATTCTCTCTCTCTCTCTCTCTCTCTCTCTCTCTCTCTCTCTCTCTCTCTCTCTCTCTCTCTCT
>JAILXH010123969.1:864-11729 GCA_023558415.1 Piaractus mesopotamicus
ATATGCATAGCCTGCTTGTATTTAAAGCTGAAACGGTGGAGGAGCCCTGTAAACGATGCTGCTGCCTGTAGACTGCAATGCAAAATCAGAAGTGCGCAGTTTCCAAATCGCTGGATGTAGATTTCATTGTGCTCCTCGATCAAAAGCCACGTCTTTGCCAAAGACCCCTAGAGGACCATTAGAGAAAACTACGATCATCACAGAACAAGGAATGAGTAATTGTTTTCTCCCCTGGGAGTTTACCGACTCGCAGCAGAAATGATTCGGTTCCCTTCCTGGCATATCAGTAGCCACCTTGGGCATCCAGAGGAGATAATTGCTGTTGTAGCCTGAACATGTTGTAGTGTGATTAATGATCCAGAAACACTGGTGGCTCCCAATTTCCTCCGGGGTCATTAACACACAGCGTTCAGTCTCAGTGTTACAAAGATGCATCGGCATCACGTTGAGAAAATGTATTCTGAAGACACGGCACGTCCTTAAGATAAAAGTGTCTGACATCGCGGGCTTGTTCATAGTAATGAAGAGCGACTGTGTGGTTTTTTCCTCCTTCAGAACAGTGCTTGTAGCTATTTTAGGTCCTCCGGTTTGGAAAGTGTAGAGATGCTGTGTAAATACTTTCACACACCTGCAGCTCCACATGCTTGAGGTTCTCAACTCAGGAGTGTGTTTTTCAGTCCTGTCAGCACACACGCAGATCGAGCTGGTGTTATGTTGGAAACATTATCCCTTTCATTTGCTCCCTCGTCTTCAGTACTTAGCATTTAGTTTTGCCGTGTTGAAAGCACTGTGCGGTGAAATGCAATGCAGCTGTTTAGACTGCTTTTCAAAATGGACTACGTTAACTTCTGACACCAGTGCAGCACTTAAAGAAATACACCAGTGCTTTTTAGCCTAATCTCTGTGATACATCTGTATCATATGGTCACTTACCAGGGACAGTCATTTCAAGGCGTTGCTGTTTTTCAAAAGATAAACATTCCAAAAGCCAGGCCGTCTAGGTGGGCTGCATTTCTAGACTGCGACATCATCGAAGGCTGTTCCAATAAGGATCCTTTGAATGCAGCCTTGACAGCCTTGACAATTTTCAAGGTTGCTACCAGAGTATGCTTCACTCTCTTCTGTTGCCCAGAATCCTTTGCGTAGGCATCTGGCCCTGAAGGATGTTGAAGAGAAATTCCAACGAATGAAACCGCAGCATCTGTAACCGCATCTGCAGAATTCATGTTCAGATATAAGTTGCTTATACAGGACGGTGCAAAAGTCAGAAACCACCCTTTATTTATTTAAATTCCAGCATTGAGTGCAATTTATTAATTTATCAGGAGATAAAGTCAAGAAGCCCTTACTGAGAAAAGGAAATACACAAAAAAGAACAACAGTTGCAAATCAAATAAAGAAGCTACTGGTGTTCTCACAACAATGGACTGTCCATGCCAGTCCAGACTTCAACATCATTAAATGTGTTTGAGATTACTTGGATCGTGAGAAGCAGAAAATGCAACTAACTTCTAAGGCTATGTTCACACAGCAGGTTAAAGTGGCCCAATTCAGATTTTTTTTTTGTTAGGCTGTTCACAGTGGGCCTTATACACCAATATCTTCCCAAGTTTGCTCTTAAATGTGTTCTTGAGAAAGGTCCTAAGAAAAAGTCTACGTCAGATTCATGACGTGTTGTCAAACCGCAGAACTGTTCTCACCTTTGTGCTCTTGTGTGTGTAGATTCTGTTTTTACCTAAGAACAAATCTCAAATAAGAAAACAATTGTGAATGTCAGAGTCCTCATAAAAACTGTGTAAGTGGGTTTTAAGAAGAAATTTCTTCTTAAGAACGGTTGGCGAGTGAGGCCCATTGTCTTTTATTTTAAATGTGACCTATGTGCGACATTAGTCTGAACAGATCACGCTCCTGAACTGACCCGCATGCGCAGAAGAACAATGCTTTACGTGGCACGCTTATCCAGAGGTAAATAATCAAAATTTCAGAGCTTTCCGTTTCAACTTCGCCAGCCTCACAGGAGCTAATGAGAAGTTCTGATGGCTGACAGCTGGGCTCATCACCCAGAATGCATTTGAGCTCACTGTAAAAAGGGCACGTTATTCGGCCACATCCACTTCTTTGTTTCACGTACTTGGTTTCTTTAAACTTTGCTTTCAGACTTTTAACTTTTCTTTAACACTGCAGTCTCGTTCTGCTATGGCCGCGGTTTGAATAAGTGTCTTCTGATTTTGTGTGTACAGAAACATTACCTCAAATGTTTGCGGTCTCACCAGCACGAAATTATGATGAATGTCGCTTGAATTCTGATCTGGCTGTTTAGAGTAACATTGCCGCATATCAGATACATATCGGGTTTCAGCACCACATGTGAAAGTGTCCCAAATCAGAATTGAAAATGTCACCTGCTGTGTGAACAAAGCCTAGGACTGAGCTTTGAAAGTGTGGAAAGGTATCCCTACAAATTTCTGTGAAAAACTGAAAGGAAGTCTCCTGAAAAGAATCGAAGCTGTAATAAACACAAACTTCGGATACTTTTTTTCTTTTTCAAACGCAGAAAAATGAATAACTCGTATTCAATGGCTGTTTTGATTGAAATTAAATAATTGAAGGGTGGTCTCTGACATTTGCACAGTACTGTATAAGCCAGGGGTGGTGAACTGCAGTCCCTGGGGGCTGGTATCTGGCACAGTTTAGTGTTTTTCCTGATCTTAACCCACTAACTAAACGTGGCAATTAACTGCTAAGATGAATCAAGTGCATTTGAGTTGGAAAAACACCAGACTGTGCTGGACTCTGACCCTCAAGCACTGGAGTTTAGAACCCCTAGTATTAGCTGTGTTGGAGAAGTACATGTTGAAGATAAATTAGTTTAACTGATGTGTCAGCTTTCTAGAATGTAATGATGAGGGTGTACATTGAATTGCACCTGTTTTCAGTGAGTTGAACAGTTCTTGTCTTGCAGGATAGTGTTTATTTACACATTAATGTTTTGCTTGCCAGCTTACTGTCCTTCCCATCAGCAGTATTTTCTCTATTAAAGATTGAAAGACTCCTTGGTGGACCGTGTTGTTTTGTATTACGTTATATAAAGGAGGAACCTTCATAGGACAGTGTTACGGCATACGTGCCTTTTTCAGCTGCAGTCTAGCTTTTGGAACACAGCTCCAGTGACTTAAAAACATGCTTCTAATAGAAGTCGATGATGGACAGTTGCTTCAGTGAGATACACTGAAATGTATAATAATAATGTAATGTAATACACTTTTGTGTACTGCATTTAAAATCGCAGAATCTTCTTCATACAGTTATTATCTCTTACTCACTATGTATCCAGTTTTGGCTCCTGATTCTGTCCCTTTTTCTTCTCCCTCCTCCTCTACCTCTCCACTTACTGTTGGTGTGCCTCAGTAATCAGATGTCTAATGAATCCTCTAATCAGGCCGGTCGTGATCCTTCGCTAATTGTAAGTGATGCTGTGTGGTATAACATGTTTGGCAGAATGATTTGAGACTTCCTACCCTTCAGGTTAATGACTTATTTGGATTGCCCAAAATTGTAGCAGCGCTTCAAGAGCTATCGTGTCCGACCTCTGCTTAGCTGATGATGCCAGCACTATTTGTGGAATCAGATGTGAGGAGTTTGCAGACTGCTGCTGCCACCTAGTGGCTAATGAGTCAGAGCTTTGTAAATGCAGAACTTAATATTTGCCATGATTGTAAAATTGTAAAAAGGTTTTCCATTTGATTGCTGATCCCTGCATGGACTGTTCTGGCCTAGAAGGTGTATACCTGTCTTGCACTGTGCGGAGTTCCTTACCTGTTCTGGTTCCTTGCATGGATTAAATTCTCATCCTTTTTAAATGGCCTTTGATAGTCTTCCAGTGTCCTTGGCTCATCTGATTTGCTTCTGTCTAATGATTGGACTCACTTTGTTTCTATATTCAAAATTCTTATACCTTACATTGATATTATAGTGTTACTGTTTTGCTATTTGGTGTGTACCACAACTGAATGGCTTCCCCTTCTGAGCCTTTTTTTCTTCTCAAGGCTTCTTCCTCTCGCTCTTAAGGAGTCTTCCTTGCCACTGGCTTGCTCTCGAGGGTCTTGGACAGATTTCTTTACAGGCGCACATTTTGTGCAGTTTCATTCATTCAGCTGCTGACATGTAGAAACATTGAAACAACATCCGAATGTTTCACACACACACACACACACACACATCATCTAAACCGCTTATCCTACTGGGTCGCGGTGGGGTGCTGGAGCCTATCCCCCCGCTGTCCCGAATGTTTCATTTAATTGTAATTTAATTCACCTTAACCATCTCAGGCAGGGGTGCCCAGTGTTGGTCCTAAAGATCTATCACCCTGCAGAATTTTGCTCCAACCCTAGTTTAACACACCTGATCCTGGTAATGAAGGCCTTCAAGAACATCTGAATAATTAGAGCCAGGTGTGTTGGATCTGAATTGTTCAGTGTAGAGAATTCACAGCCAACAGTCAACATCACTGAATATCACATTTTTTCTGTTATTTTTACATTTTGAAGTTTGGACAAGTACACTTGAGGAAAGAGAGTACATATTAGCTTGATTTGCGCCAGAGGGAATACAAGTAAATGCCTTTTCGAATGCCTCCATAGTTAAGAAATACCACCATAACTCTCTTTTTTCTTCTTTTTACTTCTTTTTTCCTTTTTTTAACAGGATACATTTATTGTCATAATATTTACCGACATGTTAATTTGCGCTGGATGAACATAATTTGGGGTTATTTAGACTATTTAAAGAAAGTAAAAGATGCCAACATCTTTACTCATGCAGCAGTGTGAATTGCATTAAAGTTACTGACTGTGATAAAATCACTGAGAAACACTAGCAATAATTACATTACCCCACCTCTCCATGAGTGTGTTTACATGCACTCAACAATCCGATCATAATCGGATTTCTGCAGTTATGTGATTATTCAAATGGTCATGTAAACACCATACTCCAATCTAGAAATCCGATTAAGAAATCCGATAAAGAGAGCTGAATTTGAGCTCAGTAATCAGATTTCTCAGTGCATGTAAACTCTTACTCTGATTTCTTTCGAATTTCTCAGTCTGCGCATGTGCGAAAACATACAGCAGTACTGGAAATAAGCAAGCAGCGTTGCCACGAGATGCAGCAAAACACTTTTGGAGTGATGCTGAAACAAACGACGTTCTCGACAAAATGAGGGATATAAATATTCTTCATTTTCTAGATGATGTATGTTTATTTTTTCAGGTGAAGTGACACAATGTTTAAAAAAAAAACACAACATGAAGTTTGAGTTTTACATTAAGTTTATGTCATTTTCTGTCATGTTTATTGTGTTGTGCTACAGGTTCAGTGATATTTCAGTGTATATTTCAGAATCTTTTATCCTCTTATATCTGGTCCACCGTTTGTAGGATTTAGTAGTACATCGATTTTATGTGTATTGTAAAGCACTGTTCTCTGTTCTTGTAAGAGCGAGACTGGATACAATTTGTGCGTGTTTTCAGGGTAAAGGAGATGATGCGATGGACACTGGCGACGAGGCCAACCCCAGCACCAACAAACGTCTGGCCAGGTCATTCATGGGCAGCTTCTCTAAACGCAAGGTGGGTTTAGACACAGTCCCATGCACATGCTTTCACATTGTCTTTGGGGTTGTTTTGAAGAGCGCTGAGCTGTTGATCCACTGCTGTGCTGTGCATTACAGAAAAAGACGAGTAAGCTGAAGAAGGCATCCAGTTTTGAGGACACAGACACGGATCAGGAAAGCTCCAGCAGCGCCTCCAAAGCCCCCTTACACCACAGCAGGTAGGATTATAATTGATCACTGAGTATACACACCTGTGTGTGTGTGTGTGTATGTGTGAGTGTTTGTCTGTGTGTGTGTGTGTGTGTGTGTGTGTGATGTTTACCTGCTGTGTCTGTTTCCACAGAAGGAAGAAAACCATGAAATTGTCAAGGGCTCTGTCTGACCTGGTCAAATATACAAAATCTGTGGCCATGCAGGACCTAGAGACACAAGGTGAGGAAAGAAATGCCATTATGACAAGCTACGTATCACGGACAGCTTAATAGCTTTGCATGTAATTTCTCACTGGACAAAAATTTAGTCACCTGTGACTGAAACATACCTGATAGCGTGTAATACTTCCACAAGCATGAATAACAGCTGTGATTCGGTTTGGCGTGGACTAGACAAGTTTCTGGATGTAGACGACCTCAATGTTCAGCCACTCTTGCATCATAGAATGCGCAGTTCAGCCAGATTTCATGAACGCCTTCCCTGGCATCTTTCTTGTTCAAGAGGATTCAAATCTGAGGATTTTGTGGGCCAGTTCAGATGTGTGAACACTCCTGAATGTTCATCTTGCCAATCGGTTACATTTGCAGCCCTTTGAATGTGAGAATTGTCATCTTGGAATACAGGGATAGGAATGTTATGTTCCTCGGTAAGATGATGAGCAAAACCAGGTTGTTCAACAGAGCTCCTCCAGCTTGAACCACACCTTGCACGCAGTCCTCATTGAAGGCTTCCTGTGGTCTACAATGAACACGACGCCTAGCATCATTCACATACAGGCATAAATGAGATTCATCTGACCAGACAACACGTTTCCAGTCATGAACAGTCCAATTTTTGTGTCTCTTCTCCCACTGTAACCGGGAACTTTGTGAGCAGAAGTGAGACAAGCTTCTTCTTTTGAGCTTTCATATGTCTTTGCACAGATTCTATGAGTCTCTGGAACTGTACTAGAGGGACAGAATGCTATTCTTTCAAAACATATTCCCTCACTTGGTGGTTTGGTGATGGTGGTGGTAGAGAACATTGTCTCACACGGCTGTCCAGAATATCCCATAGGTGTTCAGCTGTGTCGAGATCTAGCACCTGCGAAGGCCATAGCATTTGAATGGCTTCATTTTCATACTCATAAAACCATTCAGTGATCCCTTGTGCCCTGTGAAGGGGGCAGTGTCATTCTGGAAGAGACCACTGCCGTCAGGTTAGAACTTTTCCACATAGGAGAAGGGTGATAAGTTTGTATTTGTTTGAAATGACCCTGCTTTGAAGTGGAACCAAACCACACCAACAAAACAGCCCCCACAGCATAACAGAGCCACGAAACCCCCTCACTGTAGGGTTTAATCATGCAGGCCTATACAGTTCTCCTGGTGAATGCCACACATGCACGCCCCCTCTTTTGGAGAATATGGTGAAGGATGGCTTATCTGACCATCTGATTACTTTCTTACTTTCATCTCTGTGGACCAGTGCCTGTGGCTTTTACACCACTAAACTGTCCAATGTGCATTCATCTTTGTAATAAGGGGTTTATGCCCTGAAACCATATTATAATGTATCTCGCTCTATGTAGTTGTGGAATGACTGCTTTTATTGATACAGTCTAAATACATCCTGCGTTGATGTTGAATAGTTCTTCTTCCATGTTCCTCACATATCACACTGAAGCATGGAGCACTATCAGTCATAATTTCCGACCCTGTTTACTGATGTCTTTCCCATAAATCTAAATGCAGATGTCGATTTAGTTAGTGTGAAACACTAGACAAGCTCCTGACATCCGTTCCCTAATAATGAGCCCCCTTTCAGAGTCGCTTAGATCTTTTTTTTTTGCCATCTTGATCCAAAATCAAAGTCAACTAGACCTCCTCAGCATTTTTATAAAAGCCTCAGAGCATGGTAGGGAGTTAGTTGCCTAATATATAATGTGGTACACCTGTCTGGCAGCGTTTACTGAAGTTTTTACTTTGCATTAAGTGTATTTCACTCTGCAATGAAAATAATAAATAACAAGCAGTTCATTATGTATTGCATTTAATTTGTCACCTGTCATTGGCCATATTGCTTATCTTAACTTTTTAAAGATACCAACGAACATGCTAACTGGAAGTGCATTCTAAGCGATGTCCGTACGTAAAGCGTTGTTGTAATGCGTTGGCAGGTGGCAGCAGCTGGCAGGTTTCATCGCTGAGTGAGACCAAGGCACACCAGTTGATGCAGCAGAAGCCGGCACAATTTGTGCGCTTTAACCAGCGGCAGCTGTCCCGTGTCTATCCCTCATCCTACCGCGTGGACTCCAGCAACTTCAACCCGCAGCCCTTTTGGAATGCTGGCTGCCATCTGGGTAAGCCACGGCCCCCTGCCAAAACCGCACAGACGCTCAGACTCACTTTTAGAAAAAGAGTAGAGTAAAATAATGAGTATATAATGAAGAAAAAAAATAAGAGGAGTGTTATTAGAAGATTAGAAGTATACAGTGATTTTGCACTGACTGGGTCGCTGCAGGGTTTATTTGACAGGAATTTACATTTCAGAAGTAGCGTAGTTGCCATGCATGCTGCAAGAATTTTACTAAATCAAACAGGATGGCTAATTGCAATGTTTCCATATATATAGCATTTATCAGGGGTATTTGATGAACTGAGTGTGAAGAGATACTCTCAGTGATTGCACTGTACTGATAGTATTCTTTATTTTTCTTTTTGGGGTGGGTATGTGCGTGCAGTGGCTTTAAACTACCAATCCGAGGGCCGAGTCCTTCAGCTGAACAGAGCCAAGTTCTACACCAATGGCAACTGCGGTTACGTCCTGAAACCCAAGTGCATGTGTGAGGGTGAGTTGGTTGGTTATTTATTTACTTATTAATTTTATTTATTGAGCATTAACGGGTGCTGTGCAATACATCAACTGTACTGGTATTGATGAGAAGTATCGTATTCTATTCTGTAAAATAGCAGTGTTCTTTTGCCACACAGTATATCTATTATTTTTTTTAATTCTATGTTTTGCACTTTGCAATAGGCCTGGGCATTAGGGTAATGTCATCAGATACTACTGTTTACTGTCATAACAATGGACTATCATGGCACATTTATGAATCTTATATATCTCTGACCCACACTAGCAGGTTTACAGTGTTTATTATTACAGAATTATTATTGCTGTGTTTTTTTTTTTTTTAAGAGAAGCAGAATGGAGCAAAACCATCCAATCAAATCAAGCTATGTCAGCTTTGCTAGACAATTTTTAGCATCGAGTAGCAGTACTCAGTACTCAGGAAGCATAGAGGTATTAACTTTATTAAAACAATCTGACTCAAATGGTTTTGTGATTATATTTGGAAAAAACACAATATATCAATACTGCACAAGTGCTTATGGGTAAATCTCAGCATAAAGCAGTCTAGCAGAGCATGAGGCCACTGAAGCCACTGGTGACGGTGGAAGGGGGGCTTTGTAATGACAGTTTTCTGTGGTCATGCGCTTTTGCAGAGGTGCAACTGCACTGCAAAAAATGACAGCAAGTCAATCTTGAACGTGGACAATAAATGTAATATTTCTCTTGAGGTCATTTTTCCTACTTAGTGCTTTTCAGATTGCAGTGCTCAGCATATTTCTAGGCAATAACCTTATCAAATGAAATTGATCTTACCCAATTTTGCTTCCGTCAAGTATTTACTCCTTAAATTGTTGCTGCTAGTCCAGTCCCTAGCTGAGCTTGGAAAAAGTCACTCTGAAAAGAGGTGAGAACAGATAAGGAACTGGACAAGGATGGGGATTTTGAAATACTCTAAACCAGAGATTGTCAACTGATGAACTGCAGTCTGGATGTAGACAAGAGGCCTAGAGATCAGGCCAGAAAGCGAGCAATTTCAGATTTAATTGTTAATTACTATTAATGGACTGAATAGGGAAGCAACAGCATGACTTCTTAAAAAGAAAAAAAATTTTTTAGATGGCCTTGCATGGCCTTGCAAAGGGTTCAGTTATAGCACTGAATAAACATGCGGTTCGGTCCAGTTTAAAACCATATTATGTTTTATAAATAATAATAAATATTGAACAATTTTGATAAATAGCGAACAGGTAATGTTAAATGAAAATATGACCTAAAGGGGAAAATTACTTTCATCTTATCCTCCCGGCAGGCCCCTTCAACCCGATGCTGGAGGACCCCCTGCCTGGGCAGATGAGGAAGCAGCTGGTACTGAAGATTATCAGTGGCCAGCAGTTGCCTAAACCCAAAGACTCCATGCTGGGAGACCGAGGAGAGGTAAAGGCTGTAATTTGGAAAACAATTATATATTTCTCAGCCTTCCCCAACAAAACGTGCAGTTGATGCTGTGAAGGTTAAAGGGCTAAAGTTGTGAAAGATCTTTTGTTTTGTGTTCTTCAGATCATTGATCCTTTTGTGGAAGTTGAAATAATTGGCCTGCCGATAGACTGCTGTAAGGAGCAGACCAGGGTCGTGGATGACAACGGTGAGTCACACAGCACAGAGATGAAAGCTTAAACTCTGCCGGGCAGCATTGTTTATGCTCAGTTATTACTGCGGCGTCTTAAGGGAGCAGTGTGTTGTAGCTGTGTATGTGTGGAGGGTGTATTATGCGTGACGCTGGCACTGGTGAACTGTATCACTCAGACACTAACCAGCTGAATTATTCATGAATGCTGAAAAATCAGTTTTGACTTGTTTTCCACTTCTCTCTCTTTCTCTCCTTTCTCTCTCTGCCTTATCGGTCTCTCTCTTCTTTCTCTCACTCGCTCTGCCTTATCTCACTGCCTTCTTTCTCTCTCTCTCTGCTTTTTCACACTGCCTTATGTCTCATGGTCTCTCTCTGCCTCTCTCTCGCTTTCTCTTACTCTGCCTTCTTTCTTTTTTTTTCTATCCACCTTTTATTTCTTTTTCTCTATCTTTTCTCTCTCCCTCTCTCTGTCTCTCTTTGCCTTATCTTTCACTCCCCTTCTGCCTTTTTCACTCTGCCTTCTGTCTCTGCCTTACCCATCTCTCTCTCTCTCTCCCTCCCTCTCTCTCTCTCTCT
>JAILXH010124072.1:1141-15376 GCA_023558415.1 Piaractus mesopotamicus
CAAATGTCGATCTTGACTTGGACTGGAAGTGTCCAAGTCTTGACTAAAATTCTAGTCTGAACACATAGTGCCTTCTCTGTGTTATATGTTTTGTTGATTCTATAAGGGAAGTAGATTATTTTGCTGCCTAACAATGCCCAGTCTAGGAGCGGCACATTGGGCTAGTGGGAGTTTAAGAGCCTCACCCAAGGTCGCAACCTGGAATACCCAGTCAGTTTTGGGATTCGGACCCATGACCTTCCAGTTGCTGGCTCACCTCTGTCTACCTCTAGGCTGCCAACCAGCATTAAGTACATCTACCTTGTATTTCCACTCATTGCCAATTTTTATTAGGTCCACTTACCAAATAGATGCAGAAAAAGAGTTGGAATATCTATAATCCCCTCTCTACACCGTCCAATTAGAGTGGTGGGCCATTCTAAGCACTGCAGTGATGCTGACATGGTAGTGGTATTATGGTGTTTTTTGCACTGGTATGAATGTGTCAGATACAGCAGAAGGCTGACATTCTGCACTTTAATCTTAATTTGAAATTCAGTTTAAGCCAAATAAGCCAAAACAACAAAAAACCATGTGCCATGTTCCAGTTACTTACAGACTGCATTGTATGAAACCATTTTGTGGAGTGTAGTCTTAGAAAGTATGCAAGCAGAATTCTTATCCACTGTCCACTTTCTTTCTTTCCTCCCTCCTTATTCCCCAACCCCCCCTCTCCAGATTCCCAGTCTTTTAGGTGACCCCTCCCGGTTACTTCTCCATAAAGTTCTGGGTCTGCGTGCTCCGGCTCCGGTGCCTTTGCCGAAGGGGCTGCTGGGAGATTCCCCCACTGGTGGGTTTTGTACGCTGGTCTTGCGTAGGCAGCCAGGCCCCGTCCCTGCACCCAGAGTGCAGAGGTCTGTGCTGCTGCTTCAGAGAAATCCATTTGCAATGCAAATCTTTGCACTGTTTGAGAAACCCATTATGAATAGTTAGAGGCTGCTGCTTCAATCAGTGTTTTTTCCTTTTGTGATGTTATTCAATGCGAGTGTGTGTGTGCGCGTACTTTGCTATTATCTGATATATTAAAGCAGATGAAACCTTTGAAATGTGTGTACATGTGTAGGATCATTACCATTTCAGTGTCAGTGCAGTGTTGTCCTCAGCAGGAACCAAAAGAAGATGTGGTTCTTTTCAGGCCGTCCACATGATTTTTTAGTAAATCATCATGTCTGAAATAGAAACTTTGTAAGAGAAGGAAAAATCTTAAAATCAACGTATGTTAAAATGGAATTCTACTGCTAATTTCTGATTTTTTATATGTAATCTTATGCTATGTAATAGCAAAATAGTGGCAAATCTAACAAAAAACTACTTTTCTTTGGGGACTATTTGCTCTACAACACCCTGCATGTACCTCTCCACCATTAATGTATTTAAAAAAAGATGTTTTAGGCCAAAACCTTAACATAAAAAACATTATCATCATGATGTGTCAGACATCAGGTAGTATATTTATAGCTATTTCATGCAACAACTTTTCTAAAGACTTTTTAAAAACAGTTAAGATAAGATTCATTCTGCTTTCCTACTCCAAAACGGCTTTGCTTTTCATGAAATTTAACCAGTGTTGCTTTAAATTGAGCAAATATTCAACCAGTGTTGCTTTAAATTAGAACTGAATGCATGATAATTTCCTCAGTCTCACTCTTCTCTCCTGTTTCTCAGAGTTGGGTCAGGAGTCCACTCCTGTTACATCCCAGGCCGGAGGCTCCATAGCAGGGGTGATGAGTTACACCCCAGGCCGCTCTCACACCAGCTCGGGCACTGAGCAGAACGGCATCCCGGCCACCTCCGCTACCCCAGACAAGCAGCCTGCACCTCCAGGAACCACAGGGGCCTCTGCTAACGCTCAAGCTCAGCTACACAGCTTCCTTCCTGGGTTAACCAGAGCAGGCCTGGGGCCCTTACTGGGGAACACAGCTCACAAAGCTCCGCTCAACCCTCACACTACTACACCAGAGACTAGTGCTCCAGTTACTGTGAGTGTGTACTTCAATCTTTTTGCTTCTCTGTTTTTTGTTTGTCTTATGTTTGTGTTTAAAAGGGCTGTCAATTCTATTGCAGGTATTTAAAATTTCTCAGTGATATTAAAGATGCTTAATGTGACTCGATGATCATTAAGAACAGTTTTTTTGTTTTTAATGGGCCTCATTCACCAACCATTCTTGAGAAGTAATTTCTTCTTAAATCCCATGTATGCAGTTTCATGAAGATTCTGACATTCATCGTTGTTTTTTTAATTGAGATTTATTGTAAGGTAAGAACAGGATCTGGAACAAAGGATCTTTTTCAAGAACAAATTTGAGAAGAAGGTTAGGAAGATATTGGTGAATGAGGCCCAATGATCTTAACCATATTTCAAGTAGAAACTGTGTAAATATTTCAGATTACATGCTGATGGACAGTGGCAGAGCTATGGCAACATAAACAACCCATGCCAGCAGCTCTGTATTATGGCAGAAGTTGGGCTTTTAATCTGTGTGAGATTACAGATCATAGAGATAGAGTTGGGATTCAATAGGACTTGCCAGTGTTAGTGGTTAATGCAGTGTATTTTCCTTTTGCTAAATTTCAGTCAATAAAGGTAAGTCTGTTCACTCTGCGACCATCTTGGCAGTGCTTCCAAACTGTTGTTTCCAGTCATACATACAGGCTCCTATCTCTTTGAACAGGGTAGAAACCTGGAACTAAAAGCTACATTAAAATTAAAAGCATATTTGAAATCACTGGTTAAGTCTGCCAAAAATAGCATACATAATTTGAAATAGCATAGTAGCATTTAGCTGAAATAATGCAAAAACGTGTTCCTGCTTATGCCTTTTAATCGAAAGCTAGGACTTTCTGTAAAATACTCACGTTATGAGCTATCCCATTCTTTTTTCAACCAATTATGTCCTTGTTGTTTATAATGTCTCTGTTACAGTATTGTTGCTAAGTGGCTGTCATAGGCGGCAAAGCATTCAAACAAATAAAGAATACGGGGAAAGGATAACTAAATAAAATAAAACTAAAACCTATAAAATCTTTAAAATGCTAGCCTGCTAGCTTGCTCATTAGTTATCACTAAGTATCAACTTAAGAGACTTCTGTTTATGTAGGGTGGGCATCTGGCAGGGTTAGCAGACAGAAATTCTGATTGGTGAGAAAAAATAAACTGAAATCAGCTTCTCCCAGCATAGGCCCACCCAACTTGAGTCCAACAGAGAAAGAAAAAAATTGCAAGAATATCTCCTCTGAAATAACTAGCCCTGTGCCCAGTGATGGTTCATGATGTTACTGTGGTAACAGCCCCAAGTTTAAAAAAAAAGACATTGTTCATTTATTGATTTATTTTGTGCAAACCAAAGAAAGACAGCAGTTTCACACTGATGTAACTGAACTTCTAATCATTGGGTGACGTGACATCCCACATCAACACCACATTTATTGTTCCAACACAGATTATTTTGTTCTAGAAATGCAGCAGCGCTAGTGAAACACGCTCTGTGCTGCAGACAGATATCATGCATATACAAAAAGCTGTTGCTATGGCACAGTGTACATCTTAGGACATCCTCACACCACAGCGTCAGGTTTCAGACTGAAAAATGACTTCTGTCCTGGAAAAAACACGAGTAAAAACATATCTCAGCTCTCGTTTATCAGGTGAAACAGGTCGTTTCAAACAGCCTCAGGTGAAATAGCTACAGAAGAAGCCAAAGGGCTAAGGCAAGCTAAGCGGCTGCAAACTCTCAGATGGTAAAGTTTGCGTGACATTAACAGTTCTCTTCATTCTTACTAGATTAGTACAGTTTTGTGGCCAAATTAAACATGACAATGCACTACAACCACAACTTTTACTGAACTGCACTTCATTCACTTCCTGTTCTTTCATTTTGCGAAGATTAAGACTCAACTATCTATCAAGCCATCACTGTTTCTCCCTCGTCTGCTTCAGTGTAGGGGACCATCGGAAAATTACAAGACAAAATTGTAAAGCAAAGGAAAAAGAAAATAACCCCCAGCTCGGTTTAATCGTTTTCCACATTTTTTTCGGTTGCCTAAGTGGACTCTGTTATCGGCACAGGCCTGGAAATGTTCTATATTGTTCTGTATGTTCAACATTAAGTATTAAAGTCATGCAGGAATCTATAGCTAAGAGTAATAATGGATTAAGGAAATACGTTGACAGCCCCTTTAAGGCTCTGTGTGTGCGCATGCACGCTCATACTCTCATGTGTGTCTTTGTACAGCTAGTCATTATTTGAATCATAAAGAGCAACCTCATTCTGTCTGTGGAGCACACAGTCACACTCTCTCTGACATTTTCCTCCCCAAATTTCTTTCTGTCCATATATCCCATTCATGTGTGTGTGTGTGTGTGTGTGCGTGTGTGTTTGTCTGTGTGCATGCGTGCATGTGTGCGTGTGCGTGTGTCCGTGCGCGTGTGTGCGCGTGTGGAGCTGAAGAGTATTAGCTGTGCTCTTACTGTTCTCCGTCCACTTGTGCAGCCTCGTGCTGCCTTTGGCCTGGCCTCTGACTACACACACACACACACTAATGGACTCTCTTCTGCCTTGCATTATAGATGATGTTTGTGTGAGAGAGTAGAAAAAACTACTTCTGTAGCACTTGTATCAAACAGACCTTTGTTCAGTGTGTGTTCCAGTGTATGAGTGTACCTGAATCAGTTTGGAATGGCTGGAAAAGAATTTTTCTTATAATTCATTTCCACTGAAGTTTATTTCTAATCATCAAATTGATTAGAATGAAACAAGGCCCGACGAAGACAATAAAGTATGTGTTTTTTTTTTATTTTTATGTATTTTTTGCTGACTCCTAAAAGGTTTTTTCCTATTTTATGATTTCAATTGTTGTCCGTAAAAGACAACAGTGCTTGTTGATGGGATGGGAAATCATTTTCTTAGCGGACACAAATAAAAAAGAATATAAACAAAAGTGCAATATCTATATGAAAGTAAACAAAGAAGTAAAAGTAAACAAAAATTACTACATTCCAATATTAAATGCATTACCAGTTTTTTTTACATTTAAAATCTGAGCTTGTGTTTTTATACAAAAAGCCTGGATGAAATGTGTCTGAGAAGGGGTATTCTAACATACCTCAGTCACTCCCATCAAATGGTGGAATCCACAACCGAATAAAGGTGCAAATCTACAGAGTTTTAGTTTTAGCCATTCACACCGCAAGACTGAAGCTTCCTTCCTTTTCACAAGCTTCTCATTAAAATTTCCCATTCTACCTCCTCCATTTTACTAACTTTAACTTTAAATTCAGCTTTGCGTTTTCTCATCAGATGACGCATTTAGGTGATGCCTTCACAAATGAGTTAGCATATTTGAGATCTTCTTTCAGTCTTTTCAGTTTCTGGCTGCGTGGAGCTTTTTTTGTGTTGATGGTTATTACTTTAATAAATATAATGGATTGTATTCGATTTGCAGCCTATATCATCTTGCAGTGGGAAAAAAAGTAATAATATGTGTATTGTGACACCCCTAGTGGCATGGCCCTGCTTGGAGCAAACAAACCCTCGCTCTCACTCACTCGTGTTTAGCAGGCTGCAAATTCTCCACAAGGCACTCAAGTAACATTTGGTGCTTCGCATCAATGACACTGTCTGACCTTGTTCTGGACACTTGTGTCTAACAGTAAGAATAATGGAAAGTCTCCTCCTCCCCCCATGTGCAGACTCAGCCCAGCTGTCAGATGTCTCTGCTGGGAGAACCACCCAAAGAGGTGAAACTTCCCTCCAATCCCTACCTAAACTTGGCCAGTGTACTGCCTGGAGTGGTACTGCAAGGTATGTGTGCACACACAGTATTCATAACAATGCATTGTTGTAGCTAAAAATGTATGTGTTGTAATTTTGGAGTTTTTTTTCAGCAAATAAATCCAGATAAACATTTTTTTTATTTTATTTTTCTCAGGCGTGCAAAACTGTAGCACAGTACTGTACTGGGGTTTAAAATAATATTTTGTCAATAATTACAATACATAATACGGTGTATGTATTTAATGCAACAAATAGAGAATTTACGTATAACAGTGTGTTCGTTTAACTATTTGCAAACTTCTCCTTGTGGTAGCCCAGCATTATTTGTAGTCATCATCCAAATCCTGGTTTGGCTAATGAGTACTTATGTTAAATCAGATGTGGTAGCTTACAGGAAATACACACATTTTCTAAGCCACTTATCCTACTGAGTCGTGGGGGGAGCTGGAGCCTATCCCAGTGGTCACTGGGTGGAAGGCAGGAAGCACCGTGGACAGATCACCAGTCCATCGCGGGGCAGACAGACAGACAGATATATACATCACAGGTCAGACAGACAGACATATACGTTCACACAGACACTCACACCTAGGGGCAGTTTAGCATCTCCAGTTGGCATGACCGCATGTCTTTGGACTGTAAGAGGACACTGGAGCACCTGGAGGAAACCCACGCAGAGACGGGGAGAACATGGGGAGAACATTTTTTACTGTATATATGTTTATTTGTGTTTATTCCATTTATACATACAAGCAAAAACACACTTATTACCAAGATAAATGGCTTTAAGTATGTGTCCACGACCTCTGCACAATACAGCTTGTAAGTATGTATGTATTTATTAATAATTATTTTTAAAACCACATTTTTCTTCATGGCTACCAGAAATACATCCCTACAGTGTTATAATGGGGGCCGCTTCAGTTGGTCTCCGCAGAGTAAAACACATACACACTCATATAGTTTGAATATGATTGATGAATTCTCTGATGGTGCTGCTGTGGCCTCCCTGCGCTAGCTCAGTTTTTCACTCTCTTGTGTTTACAGTTCAGAACTGCCTTGTCTCAACTGTTCCCCACTCAAGGCTACATTTACCGCCAGGGTGCCAACAGCTGGCAGACATAAGCGGCAATGTGTGTGTGTGTTTTGTGTGAGCGGGTTTGTGCGACAGGAATGTTGGATAGGCCTTGGTTTATTTCTCTCTGCCTCTCTCTCTCTCTCTCTCTCTCCCTTTCTCCCTGTCTCTCTCTCTCGCTGTGCAGCCCCCAGCAGCAGCAGTGGTAAAGGTCAGACAGTTCAGCCAGTGAGTGGAACCTACAGCTCAGTCCTGCCTCCAGCTTCACTCTCGAGCACTCAGTACAGCACTGAGAGCAACACATCAGAGTACACGCACCAGTACACGCAACAATACTCACAGGTAACTCACACACTCAAATCTACACACAGATACTCTTTACACTGGAATTTGCAATATTTGTCCAGACTTGACAGAAATCCCTTCATGTTCAATTAGTTTCAGGCTTCATTTCTTTATTTGTCGGGTTCAGGTCAGGTTCAGATCTTACACTCGGGGATCTCAGTCTGCCAGTTTTAATCAGAATTGTTCTGCATTTACCCATCTTTAGTTTTTTTCTCCCTTCTTTATTCTTCTTCTCTA
Organism: Piaractus mesopotamicus; assembly: GCA_023558415.1. Taxonomy (NCBI): domain Eukaryota; kingdom Metazoa; phylum Chordata; class Actinopteri; order Characiformes; family Serrasalmidae; genus Piaractus; species Piaractus mesopotamicus. The sequence goes on from JAILXH010124072.1 coordinate 8,612, forward strand.
GTTTCATTAGATAGTTAAACAGTTCTTAATTTGGCACACTGGAGTCACTTGTGCTGTAGCAGAGAGGTCCACTTTGGTCCATGAGGCCAGCAGAACAAATACATTATATATTTTGTCCAGACTAACTTTTGTGATGTTGTTTGAAGCCATTAATTGACAAATTTCTTAAAGTGGAAGTTTAATTTAATTATGGATAGCAGATAATTAAGTGGTTAATATATTTTTTAATGCCGTTCATTGACGATCTGATGACAGCTTTCATTGTCGTGGTGTATTTGGGTTTGGAACAAAAGTTCAAGTCCATTTAAAGCTCACAAGCTTACAGTTTAAAACATACACAGTAGTACATTCATTACACTGTAATACTGGACCACACTCCGTTCTGGACACAAAAGTATTCACCAGAAAACTGGCCGTGCAAGTGATCTGTCAGAGATATCTCTGCAGTTTACCCACAATATGCCTTAAATTGTGTAGAGAAGAGTAACATATGTTCTGTTTACTATAGTATTTTTCTTAAACTGATATTTTTCTTAAACACTATGGCCAGAAGCCATCAGCTAAATACCAAGACCAACATAGAACATGAATTACCGAGCAGTTCCTGTTTTTTCTTCAGACCTCTTTATGAAGAGGGAACAGGGAACAGAACACTAGTGAGTTCTAATCAGATGGATTTTAAGGGGTTTAGTAGGTGGGGAGCTCCTCGATAATCTGGAATAATATGAAGTTCTCAGTGCTGATGTCATGGAAATGTGATTAAAATTAGTTTTCAGTACTTATCTGACAATATCTATTAAATGACCCCAAACAACTAGTTTCTATTTAGAACCTTAGTTAAATTGAAGTCAGACAGTACTGAACCTTAGACATTACTATGTGTATCGTTGAACATTAATTTGTAGAATGTCTGGTCTCATTAGGACATTTCAGCCAGTCAGCCATGTTGTGAGGTGGATGTAGAAGTCCAATATTATAACAGTTCCATGTGTATTACTTTTTAATTTTGATCCTCACTATCATTTGCACTGTCCACTCTGCCCTTCATAGGTGAAAAGAATCTTACAGAGAATTTGCCAGCACTGAGAAAATGTGACAAAAGGCCATGTAGATTCCTCCGGTTTGATGTTTTCCAAAGTACTACTTGTTAAACCAGTCAGAACACACACTCAAGGCTAAGTGTGTGCACACACACACACACACACACTCCGAACAGAATATTATGGACATTTCAGACCCAGCAGACAGACCACTGATGCTGAAATACTGGCAATAACATTCACTTTTCTCCCTAATTTAAGTGGCATTTCTCTTCATCTCTGTCTGATTCCACTACACATTTTTCTGTTCAGTGTCAAACATGACAGAAGGGGCTGCAGGGGGTTGGCAGATGCCTGCAGTAAAATGAATAAAGGAGTGATGAAAACTCAATTGAGAAATTCAGAGGAATTGTGGCAGAATGAGGATGAGCTGGAGCAGTAGTGAGCAGCAGTGATTGGTCTTTGGGAGGAAAATGAAGAAAGGAACTGAACTCTTTCCTTAGGCAGGTTGAGGAAGGACAGAACAGTGGAGATCTCTCTCGCGCTCTCTGTCTCTCTCTTTTCCTTTTAAGTTTAAACCAGAAACCTTCATTGGAATGAACAACAGAGTTATTCTACTGCCAGAGCTGCAATGTAATATTAAAGGAATGGTAATAAAATCAAATGTACACAATTTTCCTCTTGCCCTAAAAGTAGAATCAGCTGAGACATGTTTAGTTTGCCTCTTCAGTATGAGGCTAAAGTAGCTATTAAGTAATGGATGCTTATACCCCAATAATTAGCATCATGTAAACTGCACGCTTGAATTTTGTCTGTACTTTTGTCTGTTTTCATAGATAACAGTATGTAATACAGTGTCCGAAACCACACAAGTTAGTCTGTTTGAGATTAATAACTTAACGTTATCTGTGGTGAGCATGTGATGATTTGGCCATGCAGTTTGCACAGTGTTAAGCTTCCATTGCTTGTTAGCTACATGAAGCAAACTTCAGACAACAAACATGTCTTGACTAATCAGCTACATTTGGGGTAAGGAGCAAATTTTAGTAATTTTATAACTGTAAAGTTTCACAACATTGGAGTTAAGGTGTTTTAAAAGGGAATAGATTATCAGTTACATACTTTTAAACCCAAATATACATCACAAGTGTATACGGGTGTAGTCGTTTCTGTATTTGTCTGTTTGATGCTTCTTCAGTGTTATATACATACATACAATGTGAATAAGATGTTCTGACAGCAGCAATAGCAATATGGTAGTATCCATATATAATAATAGTATGTCCCATATGTATTACATGTACAGTACCATGCAAAAGTCAGAGACTACCTTTCATATGTTTCATTTCTTGTCAAAATGGACATTAAGTACAAGTTATTAATTTTTCTAGATATATTTCTGATAAGATTAGATATACTCTATAATAATCCACGTGTGTGAGGAAGGGATTATAAACCTTAGTATGTAATAAACCTGTGATTTTCAGGGGTTACTGGCCGTTTTTGACTGGAAATTAGAAAACTGAAGGGTGGTCTCTGACTTGTACACAGTACTGTATGTAAGTATCTAAATACCTTTTCAGTTTTAAAGTGTAATTAAACATGTAGCTTATGTAAAAGCAGGATCATTTTGTGGGTCCTGCTGGTTGGCCTTGTATTTCTCTGGACACGTTTGTTCTAGAAATGTCCAAAAACAATCACACACACATCCACGCCCACATTCCCCTCTTGGCTTTCGTTTGGGAGGATGAAGACATTTACTGGGAGTAAGTGGCATGAATATGGGTCTCCTCTCCTTCATATTACTGCAAGTGCACCTCTGAGAAAGCGAGAGAGAATGTGGGAGAGGAAGAGAGAAAAAGAGGAGGGGGTTGGCTGGGAGTAGTTTTGTCCCATCTGGTCCCTCACTCCCCCGCACTCTACAGCTCCAGAGAAATGAGACAACGAGCTTTCACGCTGGATAAAGACGGGTTGGGGGGGGGTTGGGGGGTAGTGAGTGAGAGATAGGAAGAGAGAGAGAGAATGAGAGATAGAGAGAGAGTGAGAGAGAGCAGCAATCAGGGCATGACAGAAAGAGTGGTGAAAGCATGTAGAGAATAGGTATGCTGATGGAATAATAGAGAGAGAAGAGGAAGACAGGAGTGGATGAATGAATGAAATAGAGAGAGAGGCAGTAAGATGTAGAGGCCTGAAGGCCAGAGCTCACTGACCAAGCAAACACCAATGAACACAAACATTTGGTTGGGGTGCTGGAGAATGTTCTACTCGTTTACACGGTTCTAGAATGCCCCAATCAAAATGTTCAAGAATGGTGTTCTCCATTCTTACTGTTCTAAAATGTTCTCCCTCATAACCACTGGTCTATGAATGTTCCAACATTCATGCTGTTGTTGAATAACTTCTCCCGTTCAGTGTTCTAGACTGTTCTCTCCATTCATATTGTTCTAGGATGTTCTTCTCATTCATACTGTTCTTTAGTGTTGTCTTACTTTACACCGTTCTGGAATGCTCTCCTTCACATTAACATTGTTCTGTACTGTTCTCTCAATTTACACTGTTTTATGTTCTCAGCATTTCTAACTGTTCTATAATGTTCCCCATTCACACTGTTCTAGAATGCCTTCTCCCATTCATTGTTTTAGACTGTTCTCTCCATTCATGTCATTTCTAGAATTTTTTTCCCATTTGTACCGTCCTTTAATGTTCCACTATTTCACACCATTCTAGAATGCTCTCCTTTCCATTCACATTGTTCCAGACTGTTCTCTCCATTCACACTGTTCTATAATGGTCTCAGCATTTTTCACTGTTCTAGAATGTTCCCCATTCACACTGCTCTATAATGCGCTCCCCAATCACATTGTTCTAGACTGTTCTCTCCATTAACACCGTTCTAGAATATTCTCCCCATTTCATACTGTTCTAGAATGTTCCTCCCACTCACCCTGGTTCATTTTGTTTGCTGGTATTTGTATCACACGGCAGTATTCATTTTTAGTTTTGCTGATTTTCATAGCTAACAAAACTTATTTAACTGTCGCGTACGTCATTTGCAAGGTGCTTCTGATGGTTCTGGAAGAAGCATTAAAAACTAAATAAGTAATGTGCTTCCTTTCTGGAAATATGATTTCTGTCTTGTTAATAGTTACAGTACTGTGTATGGTTTCCTTTGGTGTAATTTTAAGAAAGCAGAACAGTTTATAAATATCCGGTCAAAACAAGCTACACTACGTCAGCATCATTTTAGAGAGGAGGAGAAGCACTCAGGAAGTATTGGTTCATGATGTCTGTTAAAGCAATTTTAGGTACTATCTGATGCATATTATATTTAGAAATCATATTTAATATTTAAATATCATCTAGTACTAACCTGAGAGTAGGAAAGTATATGTGAAGCAGTCCTCAGCAGGATTTCACAAACACACACACGTTTGATGAGCTTAGGTGGGACAGCACGCTGCTGCTGTGAGTGTGTGATGTGCATGACGGCTCTTATTAATGTGTGTGTTGTAGGAGGCCATGCAGCAGTGGTACCAACATTACCAGGCACAGAGCTACAGCAACAGTGGCCAAGAGACTGCTACAGCCAGCGAATACAGCAAGGAACAACCTCAGGTGAGCATACGTCCCTTACGTTAAGTTAGGCCTCAACTGATATGAACATTCTGTGACTGATGCCAAGCTAAAAATTACGATAACCGATAATGATGATGTTTCATGTGCACTCCAATAGTTTTTCTTGAACAGTCAAGTCACTGTTTTTAAAGCACATTAGAGAGAAAAAGAACGTCTCAGAAAGTCTCATTCTCTCTCTCTCGCTCTTTCTCTCCCAGGCTGTAGTAACGTCCTCATATGGAGACTACACTACCTATATGCAGGCTGTCAGTCAGTACTATTCTCAGACTCAGATGAATCAGGCTGCTGCACAAACCTACCAGCAGAGAGACCTCAGCAAGGTACACGCAAACTCACACACAGTCACTCAACTCACTGCACCTGCACCTGCTGCAACATCAGTATCCATCACTGACTAAATACTTTTTCAGACTGAACATCCACACATCATATCATCACAGTTGCAACCAAACAAATCTCTAGAATGGAGACTGAAACTTGTAACTTAATGTTACAATATTTTGTTTTATTTATTAGGTTCATGATAAAATGTTAACACAACTTAAATACCAGCGGTCATCTTTAAATGACAAAATGGACTTATATGGTTTTAATAGCACCGCAACAATGCAGTCATGGTCAAGCCTTGGGCCCATAATTGATATAATGGGATATTGTGATTTGTTTTTTTTTTCATTTGCAAACTTTTTTATTCTCTTTCAAGTGCTTTGTCTTTGTTCAGTCATTCACTTTGTACAATCATTCTAATCTTTGTGCAAATGAAGCTAAAACTGTCAAATAATATGAGATCTACACTCCTGTAGAAAGAAAAAAGGACAAGCTTATGCAGAATAAGTGTGCCAGTTTGGTAGTGTTTTGTTTTCCAACCAAAACAAACATAGAGAACCACTGGATGTTACATTGTTATATGCCATCTGTGCAGAATACAGTTATCATTATAAATTATTAAGTAATGTTAGGAGCTGACCTGGTTGGTAATGAAAATGGAAGCTATAGGGTAAGGCTCTGTAACCTTCACATTAGGGTACTGTGTAACTGAAACTGTTATGTTGTTTATTGAGGTAATTCTGCTGCTATAGTCATTTGTGTAAATTTACTTTATCATAAGTTTATCATGGGTGCTTGTTAAATAGGCTATTCAATGGCTGAATGTGATTTTTGTGATTTTTTTTTTCTTTTCTTTAAACAAAACTGAAGCGAGCAGATTGTGGAATTATAAATCTGTTTTTAATACTCAGTAGTACAAAGTTGATAAAAATGGACAGAACTGGTTTGCGCTGAAGATTTTCAATACAGTGTTTCACATTTTAAATGATCAGAACTGCCATATCCTCTAGCAGGACGTGGAACTGATTATTTCCAATATATGTGAGTGAAACTGCATGTTTCTTTAAGAGACTCTGGCAGGCTGTAGCTGAGAGCTGTGCTGTTGCTGGTGTTGTGGGACTTTAGGGCTACAGGGTGGTCCCCCTCACGTCCTGTGTGTGTCTCATGTTTAATGACACAATGTCATACAGGAACAGCTTTATTATTTCTCAGTCAGTAGCTGCCTAAACTCAGTGCTGAAGCATTGCCAGCAGGAATGTCTTTATGTGTGTGCTTGCATGTGTACAGTGTTTTTACTTAAAGTAAACTTTACTTTAACACCTTAAATGGCCAGGGCCCACCGACAGGCCCCACGGTTGATTGCACACTTCTATAACCTAAGAATAGCTCAACCAGTTTGCATAGTAGCCTGTGTAGTTACTGACTAATGAGCCTCAGTATGTCATAAGCCTGGGATTTTAAAGGGTTAACACTGCTGTTGTGAGTAATGAATTTTTTTTTATATATATATTTCTAGAGCGTTTTTAAAGCAACCAATGTTTAACCAAAGTGCTTTACAGCTTTGAAACTACGTATCAAGGTTATTTGACCAATGGCTCTTCACACTTTAAAGTGTTTGTGTGTTGTAATGAGTAAAAATAGATTTTGAGTTTTGACTTAAAAAGGAAGTTTGTTGCTTTAATCCATCCTGTTCCCCTCTCTCTCTCTCTCTCTCTCTCTCTCTCTCTCTCTCTCTCTCTCTCTCTCTCTCTCTCTCTCTCTC
>JAILXH010124106.1:0-10269 GCA_023558415.1 Piaractus mesopotamicus
TTTTTTTTTAAATGTATTTACCTCAAACCAATAGATGAAAACACAATTCACATTGGGTCTGCTGGGATGTAAACATTTGACTGTGAGAGATAACAACTACAGAAATTATTTTGGTCAGCTTAAATAATTGTGATCAGGCATTTATGTAATCATTTTGAATTTAGACCAGTAAAAATCCCTCCCCTCATCTCTTTATTCATTTTTTAGAGTAGATATTTAAAAATTATAGGCAACTTAATCATCCTCAATGAGGGTACATTTGTAATAAGCTAGATTGCACTTCTCAAGCTATTTCAGATTAAAAGAATAACAAACTGAGTATAAAGATAAAGTCTGAGAGGATGGCGTCCAAATCTATTCAGTGAATCACATACTGCATCTTCAACCTCTCTTGTGAATGTGTGTGGCAAACTTCAGCTGGCTGTAGAACAGCCCAGCTGCTAATAGTGCAGCTCAATAACCCAGAGTAAAGGCCTTCTGTTCCCTCCATATCTACCCAGCCAGACGCACCACTCGCACAAGAACACTTCCTTATCAAAAACCCACATTCTATCAGCGCCATACCCTCTCCCAGCAGGACCAAACTGCTTGCATTTTCCCCGCTTTTACAATCTGCTGCCGAGGACAGTTCCACTCTCGCACTCAAACAGACCCTGCTATTTATAAGGGCCCGTCTGTTCACTAAGAGAGACATGGGTACACTCCTCTGGCTAATGAGCTTGGGATTTTACTAGTCAGGCACAGCGGCAACAGACTGCGAGCTGATAAAATGAAGTTAATAGTTTCTTGCTTACAGAGGCTAATTCTGCATCCAACATGATGCCCCATTGTGTGGGTTAAGGCACGTAAGGGTAACAAATTATATTCGAGGTATGGTATTTGTTTCCATACATATCAGCTGAATTCACAGTGTTGTTTAAGTCTATTGTAAGTCTTGGTTACGTATATTTTTACAGTTGTTCCATTATAAATAGTACTGAGCAAAAGTCAGAGACCACCCTATATTTATTTAATTTCCAGTCAAAAGAGCCCTCATGTGGTAAAAAAGTAGAAAAAATAAACTTAACAGAAAATTACACAAAAGCTTTGCCAAATAAAATATATTTTAAAAATGAATGTTTCCACCTTTTGTCTTTATTACAACTTTTATTCTTTTGGGACACTTGGTTTCAGTTTTTCAAAGACATCTGCAGGGGTACTGTTCCACACATCCAATTAGTCCTTTGTATAGACATTTTCCCTTGCTCCCCTGACATACAAAGGGCAACATGTATGTAAATTAAAGCTTCATCAAGTGAGAGACTTATTATGTTTCAGAGAAAACTAAACATAGTGTTAAGAGTTCTTCTACAAGGTTACTCAATAACACAAACCTGGTTTAACAACTTTTTAGCACCACTTACAGCAACATTGTTTGATTGGTTGTTATTCAAAATAGCATAACAATTTGCAAGGTGACTCTTTCTTAAAGAGAATGCCAGTGCTTTAGCCTTGGGATTTACAGCTCTGTGGCAACGTGTGCATCCATGACAGACTGCAGTTACTGAAGTGAAATCTCCAAAGGTGGTGGTACCAGAGGGACACCCAAGAGAAATTAAGCTTGTGGAACCCAAGCTGCCCACTAGCTATATTACCAGGGTGATTATTAAAAATGCTCAATGTGACTGAAAAGGGCAGGGACTCAAGCACCCTCTAGGGTCTATCTGTGCATGTGCCTTACTCCAAACATCACTCTCAGTTGCATTTTCTGCTTATCACAATCCAAGTAAGTTGAGATCTAGACTCCACGGTCAGCCCATTGTTCTAACACCACCAGCTGTTTACTTGTTTCATGCAATTTTTCTTCTTTTTTGTCTACACAGCTTCTTTCCTCACAGCTACGTATCCTTTCTGTTTTACAGAGGAAGCATGGGTAGAAACACCTGTGGATTTTTTTCAGATCTGAAGCATGAGTGGAGCTTGATTTTCAAAGATGAAAGCTTTAAGTACTGTTTTTCTGATGGTGACAGTTTTAGTGGTCTACCACGTATTGTACGGTTGCCAGGAGAAGTGCTGCGTATTTCAATGGTGCAAAAATTCAATACTTTAACGGAAAGGATCAAATTGCTTTAATACTACAAAGTATCTAAAAAGTCTATGTGCTTCAATATCAAATTTCAATACTTAAGTAGTCAATCTCAGCACCTGTGAGCCAATACACATGCTTGTTCCAAAAAATAGACTGCTGATTGCCTGTACAAATTAACCAATTGTACAAAACATTTTCCATGCATGTCAATAATATCAGCATTTTTGTTTCATCTGCCCTTGATATAGTCAGAACATTTATTCACTTGCAGCGACTTACACTCATTTATAGCTGAAGCCGCACCCACTTTTCATTTATAACCAAAAATATATCGAAAAAAGTAGCAGGATTGTTGTCAATCTCAAAAAAAATATTATGATACCCAGCCCTGGTTTGGAGTCCCCCCTATTTATATAACATATAGAAACATTAATATCCTGTAGAATTCAAACCAAATTTTCACAAAGATCACTGCCGGAGTCTAGCTTTATCCTGGCTCATATAGGAAGTGGACGGACTTGTCCACTCACTCTGCTTCTTGAATGACGCAATCTAGAATCGAATCGGAGGCAATCAAGCAGCAAAGCTTTGATAGAAAAGCCTGCAGGTAGTGTGGTGAGTGCATGGAGGTTGTGAGGGGAGATCATGCCTTACATACCGTGTGACCTCAAAGAAGACACTAAGACTGAAAACCTGCTCTGCCATCTTCACATATACACACACACCTCAGTTTGAAGTAGTTAATCTTCACAGTGGATCAGCAAGGAGCAGACAGGGTGTTTACCCAAAGGACGACATAGGGAGCACCACAAAACTGAAATAATTCAATGGACATCTAGTAGTTACCACCATGGCCTATTGGTCTATTTCACTGAGCCTCAGACTACTGGAAGCACAAAATATCCCACGCCAGCTTTGGTTTGCAATTTGGTTTGCTACATTTTTTATTATTATTAATTATATTTTTTTTACAATAAAACACATTAATTTCCAGCATGCCCACCCAGGTTTTTGAAGCTTAATAAATGGCTTTGAATCAGAGTTGAAACTGTCCTTTAAAAGGGGCCATATCCTACATATTTCTTGTGCCTTATGTCCGCTTATGATATTTTTATGGGTATATGCACCAATAAAATTAAATAGGCATGATTTTTACATCTTTTACATCGTCAGATGGATTTCTGCAAACAATGACACTTTTCTTTCTAGATCTGTCTCAGATAAAGGTATAAATCACTCAAAGCTTGAACTGGTTAATTCACTCGCAGCTTCAATGACAGAAAAAGCAACAATGGCATCCATGAAAACCATGTAAAATGGAGCACTTATGTCAGAAAAAAGGCCCATATCACTAAGCTCCAGAATTTGATTGATGGATCTAGGTTGGAGAAGTAGAAGGTCCAGGGCAGGACAGGGGCAGTACAAGCACTCTTAAAGCCCTGTTCAGCCCTGCTGACATGTCATTCATTACAGCAAGCTGAGCTGGCTGCTGCATGTGCTGGCAGGACTACACTGTTTCTCACTGTGACCCAGGGGCCATCAACAGGCACTGCCATTCCTCTATGTAGACCAGCTCAATAATGTCTGACAGCTACATACCAATTTGATGGATAAATCAAGCAAATCTGGTTGTAATCACAGGTTCAAAAAGGTGAAGTTCTTTATCTTACGCAACACATACTGCAATGGACTTAATGGATTTAATAACTTATTATTGTCTGCAAGCACTGCACTGTACGAAAGTTAATCCCAACCAAAAAACATGCTTCAACATACCTTCAAATAACACACGTTTCGTTATAGATAAGCCTGAACCTGAGAAAAAAAACCTGAAGCTATACACACTGTAAATGCAGTGTTTAAGGGAAGGAAGTGAAACAACTTGCTTTCGTTGGCTAGTCTGTAGTTAGTGTAGCAGGTATGCTAGCTAGCTAGCATTACAGCTAAATCAACAGAAGTTTTATCAATCATGTCATAAAAGACTACGATCTTTAACTTACCAAAACTTCAGCTAGATAAGTTGACAATTTCAGCTAAATTAGCAATTTTCTAGCTAGCATACTTCAAAGAAAACAACATGCCAGCCAGTCATTTGAAGTTATTTTGATTGTTACTGTGCAACTTAAGTCCCCATCTATGGTCAGCACAATCACTGTACATTCCTGTACACCCTTCTAGGGTGAGTTTAGAAAAAATGGGTGACAGAAGCCAATCTAATGTGACTATCGTGAATAACTGCCATGAGTGCTTGCAGTGCAGAACTATGTCAGTACAGTCCCTGTACACCCTTTTAGGGTGAGCTCAGAAAACGTGGAACATCAGGTAAGGTGGGATGAATATGATTCATGCTGTATTTCTTATTGAGTGACAGGCGCCAGTCAAATGAATATATCATGGATAATTACCATGAGTGTCATTCAGCATTTGTTTTCAGTGGCCTGGCATCATTGTTGTGGGTGTGGACACAATCTGTCATAATCTTTCAATCCACCAAATACATGACTAGTGAGCCAATAAATCAAAATATTACTCTTATACATAAGGACATGTATACTTTGCATTGTAGTGATTGCTTATACTACACTGCATCACTGCTGTATTTGTGTAACTGAACTCAGGCAGTGGTATTTTACAGTCATCACTACTCACACCCCTGCATTTCTTATGTCATTACTTCTATGAATATAGCATGTGTGATGTTTCTATTGTCTTACTATTTCACCTTGTCTTGCATTTCACTGTTTGTAGGATATTGTGAACTTACACACACAAAACTGTACCGAAACTTACACGCACAAAGTAGTACCGAAAAAGCTGTGCCTAAATACCACCAACACTGCAATATGGCATCATAGGAATCATGGATTTTTAATTTCTGTTGCCATGTGTCCATAAAAAGCGTCTAGATTCAGAGATCTTTATTAAATCAGACTTCATCACAGTGTTGAAAAACAGTTATTCACTACATGAGCTCCTGTACTCCATTGCCTTCAGTCTCTCTTCTTACAAAAGAATAAAAGGGACACACAAATACACAACCCAGGGCAGAAAAATCAGACGGTACAAGAAACATCGTTTTGATGGAAGGAGCACAGACCAAGTTACTGTGACAATATGCCACTTTTTGTTAAGTTTCTCTTCAGATATCTCTGCCTTGCACAGAGTAAATCTGTTAGGAGGCAAAGCAGATGATGATTGTGATGATGGCAGTGGTGATAAACATGATCATAATAAGGATGATAAAGATTATAAGCGCAAAGCAGGTTAATTAAACCACAAAGCCAATTTTGCACATTTTTTCTTCACTTCAGCACTGGAGCTTTAACAAGCACTGACACATGATCTGTTCTGCACCGATTCTGACAAGAGGCCTGTCGGAAAAAAAATCACCAAAGATGAGGGTTGTGCCCTGGGTTGTGCCCTGGGTTGTGTATTTGTGTGTCCCTTTTATTCTTTTGTAAGAACCAAAGATGACCTCAATCATACAAAAACCACAAGGCTGCAGGTGCTGCATTACTGTTAGCCAGGTATTAAAAAATGTAATGTGTTGTGATAATTTTTTACTTTATTGTATTTTTTATTAGAATGGAAAAAGTAATGGACAAAAAGTGTGACAACCATCCTTTCTATGATTTCAGGAGGAAATGGAAATTAACTAATAAACCTGTACAAAAGTGCATCTCAATTTCCCTCCCTATCTCTCTCTCTCTGACCAATCTGCACAGATGACTTAAAGACCTTGAAGCAATACCACTTCAAAGGGCTTGGTCAAATATTGACTATGGAAATTAAAATTATCTGATTTTTCTTCAGAACCAATTAGTCTCACTATTCCAGCCACTAACGCTTTCCAATTGAACATTCTGCAATACTTCATAAAGCAGCAGATTTATCTTTCATTGGAGCAATCATCTCTTCTAAAATGAGAGGGATCCTAACACGGACACTGACCTTGACCATCAAGATTAGAATACGACTGGTGTACCGCTAAGGATTAGCCTACCTTTTCATTTCAATTGCTGCTATCTCAGAGTGCTTGAACAAAGACAGAAGGGTGACATTTTGGCAGCAGAGTTTGATGCAAATGTCTGAACCCACTTTTGTGCAGACCTCACAAAAATAGAGCTAAATGATATATAGTCTATAGCAGTATACCACTATTGACTGACTGAGTTCTCTTTGAATGCTCTTTCAAGGCACTCGCAAACATCAGATTCATCTGTCAGTTGAGCGGTGGACCACTTCCACAAACAGATGAGGCTTTACAGAGGGACTCGTCACAACACACAAACATAGTTTAGCATGTTTCTTCCTGACTCAGTAATAAAAAAATGTAAATAGTTCAGCTTTAAGTACTACTCTTTATTTTTCATGTGTCAAACACAAGGCAGGCCCTCGACAAAGTCCTATTTGGCCTCCGAAATTTAATTTTCTATTCTTATTAGCCTTAATGTGCTATTCTGTTCTTATTTCACCCTAAGATGCACTTCAGTCCCCAGCATGCACTGCAACATAGTGTGTGTTCTAACTCTCTCCCCCCAACAACAATCTCGGGGCCAGTGGTTACAGAAAAAGAAAAGATGCATGGTGTCTAGTTTAAGCAAATAGGCAGTTTTAAAAAACTGCTCAAAATAATTTATTTTTACTTCGAATGATTTTTGAATATGTATTTAATGCCTATTTTGCTGTTGCATTTTTTAAAAATTTTAAATAAACAGAGGCTCATTCTCGTCATGGCAAAATGTTAAGTAAATTAAATAGAAACACAGCTAGCCCACAGATTTACTGAGATTTTTTAATATGGCTCTTTTAGTGGTTGAGTTTGACACCCCTGCTTTATATTTTCATTTAGATCTTCAAAATACAGAGTATAAATTTCAAAGAAGAGGAGATTTCTCTGTTTTTCTCTTCTCAGCTTAGTACTACTTTTAAAAGAAAAAATATCAGTAACAGCATTGGCTGATACGCAAGATTCTAGTATCGGTATAAAAAAAAAAGTAGTATTGCACTCTCCAGTTGAAACACTTGCTTTTCACCAATATATACTTTAGTATTGATATTTAAATCCAGATAGAGTTTCACTTTTACCCAAGTATATCAATATATATATATATCATTAATAAAGCCTAGCAGTGTGAAAATCCATAAATAATGGTGAATTTGCAATCTGTTACAGTTAAAATGATTTAGAATGGTTCTGAAAAACTGAGCTGTAACTTAGCTGTAACTTCCACGTGACTGAATGCAGTGAGAGGAGGCCTAAGGGGAGCACCACTGATGGCACCATTGTGACTAAATCACTCGACTAAAAAATTAAAAAAAAGTGAGGATTATTTCTATTTCTACAAACTTTGAGAAAGCAGCCCTGGGAATCGTGCTCAAGATCAAATGTGCATGCAACGTAGCCAGATTTCATGGCTATATGGGAGCAGATTTAAGTTTAGTCAATTCAAGCCAAGCCTTATTTCTCACATACTGAATGAGTACATTTTCTGGCACAGTTTCCCACAACATCCCACACAACAACTAGCAAACTACCCTTTCGTAATGACCTCCTCAATCTTCACGTCTTCTACCTATTGTAGTTTGCTATGCCAGATATGATTCACAGGGCGAAAAAAAGGTAGCAAAGTGAGTGAGTCAGGTAGCAAACTGAGTGTATGCAGTACATGCAATAGGAAATGGCGGACACAGAGCTGACCTTAAACCTCACCCTTCAATTTTGAAGCCTTTCTTTTATGAAAAGCAAAGCAGGGACATGGAGAGGAAAAAAGGACTGAAACAATCGTTCCATCACTCTCGGGGTGGATTGGTATTTTGATGAGCGGGAGAGCATTAATCAGAAGGCTGCTGAATATTTAATGTCACTGCCATTATGCTCTAATGTGTGCCTGACTACAGTCATTTAACGGAAATGTGAGACATTCATCAAAGCTCTCCGGTCAGTCCTATACCACCATTTGTTTCCTTGTAGTCTGAGCAGGAATAACTCAAGGAACTGAATGACCCTTGAAATTTCTTATGCTGGGTATGGCAAACAACAATAAGGATATTGTATATAAACTTCATTTTACTACCTTCGTCACATATCATACAAATACATCCACCCAATATTTTAACTGTTTCTGTCTGGTTCTCTAGCAATAAGGACAAGGACAACAGGTTTGATACAGATTCTGGATATTTTACCACTCTGTACGAATATGAAATATAGTACGCAACACAAACATACTGTTACAGCATCAAAATAGAGGGGATTCAAAGCCTTTCAGGAAACAAATGAACTCTATTATGAAATAAAAAAAAAACATTCATCTCCAAAATAGTAACTTTACAGGAGAAAGAAAAAACATTCTTAACTCTTAATGCAAGTGTACAGTTTTTATTCCAATTTATTTTCAAGCATGTTTACTGGTCCATTCATCATGAATTTTTACCCCATATAAAGGGCAGCTAGCATGTTCACATGATGTGGAAAAATAAAAAATAAAAATAAAAAATCAATAATGCAACATCTTCATTGAAATTTAACAGAAGAACATCAGCATATGTTAGTATGCAATCCAAGCAAATAAGCATGAAAAATAAAAAAAACAATCCAAACTATTTGCCTGTAGTTTTACGTTTTTTAAGCTTGGTCATGCGCAAAACCAAATTAGCCAAGACAATAAGGCTAAGCTAATTAATCTGCACAATCTCTCCTCAACTATTTACCTCGGCCGCACTCCCATCAACTTATTCACTGAGCCCTGAGACTTAGCCAATTGTGGGCCCTGGAGGATGGAGCTTGGAGGAGAGCTATCTCTATGGCACAGAGGGGGTTTTACAAGGCCAGCTGAATAGCTCTGCTGAAACTGATCAAGGGTATCACTTTCTGCTGTGCCGGAGCCGGCTGAGAGAGAGAAGAGAGGTCTGTGTTCAAACACAAGACAGTGGGAGACTTTCTCAGTCACGAATTCCCTCTGAACCTCCGATGCTTTAGTGAAAGTACTGTATAGTGCTAATTCGCAAGCCACATACTGCGAATGAGAAAGAGCTGTTCTGTTTAGCTGATGTTTTACTTTCAACCCAGTACCATTTATTGGTCCAGGATCTAGTCATTACGTAACAAGCAATTTTCAAGTGACTTGAATAATGACTTGACTACAATGACAGCAGACAAACTAAAAAAAAGAAAAAACTAAACTATTAACCCTTGGACGTTGAGAGTTATCACTTTCATTTTGCTGTACTGTTCAAACGTAATTAAGCAATATTTACATCTCTGTTACAATCACATTTGTTTCACATCAGTCCGCATCATTTTTTGTGATGACCAAAACATGGACAAAACTGTAAAGGATGTGTTTTCTTTCTGTAAAACAGTACATACTACAATAACTTTTCATTAAATTCAATCATAATAAAATACCTCCTATTTCAATTCTACACCTCTGACAGAAGCTTTTTTCAATCAGCAACAAAATAATTAATATCGAATTACACCATGCTTTTGCTACACTGTAAAAAGCTTTGCCGCATAATTACAGTAAAGTACTGGCCACTAGTTGCATTACAGTAATTTACTCAATCATATTACAGCAAATAAAAGTAAAATAGCAACTTCATACTGTTACTCCACAGTCACCTGAAACTTACTGTTATATAGATGCATTATTTTTACATAACAACTGTAAAACTGATGCAGCTCCCTAGCTAGTTATTTCCTGTAAATTTACATTCGAAAAACTGATTTTTTTATTTTACCAGATAAATATGTTAACAGTTTCATATATTCAAAATTTTGTTTTAATAGCAAAGAGATTTTAGCAATAGTAAAGACATCTAAAAAGTGCTTACTAGTGTTATATTCAAGAAATGTATATACACATAAACAACAATGAATAATAATAGTAATAGTAGATACATAGTCCAAAAATTCCAAACTGCGGCCTGCTCAGAACGGTAGCTAACGTATCATTTTATTCCTACAGTTGAAATAGACCGCTATCTATCGCACTCTAACCCTTGTGTGGTGTTCAGGTCTGTGGGACCCATTTTCAAAGTTTACCAAAAGAAAAAATGATGCGATTTATCATTATTTCAACCTAAGATTCCTTGGCCTTTGCACATTTTCTGTAAAGAACATATAAAATAACACATTTTCAGTGACTTCATACTGTTCACCCCCTACACATTTATATTACACATGTGGTGTTGGG
>JAILXH010124106.1:15096-27460 GCA_023558415.1 Piaractus mesopotamicus
TGAAGAGGCAATATAAGACAGAAGAAAAACAAATGACATTTGGACTTGGTAGATGTATTTCTTTGTAATCATGTATTATTTGTAACTGGTTCATCAGTTTGCACATGGTTCAACAGGCTATTACTGTGCATTTCCAATAAGATTTCATTCCAGGTAGCAACTGCTGCTTGGCTAGGTGTGAAGTAGAAATGCAAGTGAGATGCAATTAAGACATATCACCTTTAATGTGCTTAAACAAAGTCATCTTCTGATACTTATTCTTGACCTCTGCACTGTACATTCAGTGAAAAAATGTATGTGTGCAGTATCACTGTATCATTACTGTATCTCCAAAAGAGAGTTTGGAATGCGTATGTGCTTGAAATGAGTGATTCATTTTCTATTTCTGGAGTTGGTAAAACACCTTAATCATAGACAGCATCAAAAAATAAGAACATGCATTATTGCAGGCTACTGAAAATTGCAATATTACAGTATGCAAAATACTGATGATGATGATATATAAATTCAACACAGCGACAGTATATAAAATATGTCAGGGTAGTTTCTGCATTATGTGCATTTCCAAAGCAGCAAGTGACAAGAGATAACGCTTTATCATCCTGTTACATGCCATTTTAGTTTACAAGTATGAGCCTTGAGCTAGAGCTAAATAACACCAACCCAGCTATGCGTGCTTTTGAAACACACAATGGAAAATAATATGCATGTATGCAACATGCTGTGTAGATTACCCATCACAAGGCAGATCCATAAGCAATCATTTATGCACAGCTGTGTTGGCACACACGCTTAATATAGATAGTTCTTTAAAGGTTCCTTAGTAAAGGCAATGGTTTTAGAACCATGAGTTCTATATAGAACCATTTCATGCTTAAATCATTCTTTGCATGGTGGAATGAAAAATGTGTTCTATATAGTTCTATATAGAACCTTTTTTTAAAATGTTCTGTACAGCACTAAAAAGCACACGCTACAAGCTTAACATCGTAACAATAGCAGAGCCCTTTTTGGTGCTATATAGAACCTATTTCAGAAAGGTTCTATATGTGCATTACAGTGTATTACAGAGGTCTAAATTACCAGTTTATCCCAGCATCACATTTTCTGTTGATCAACTTAAGCTCTTAACAAAGCAAAGCTTTGTAAACCATGTTTACAATGATCTATCCCTTGTTGTGCAAGCAAATTTGGGTCAGTTTCGGGTTTCAAATTTAATAGCACCGGTCAGGCCTGGTCAATTCGGGTCTCAAAGATATTGGTGAGACTCAGGTTTAAATTTGATGCCTTTGCAGACCTCTAGTTCTCCATGACATGGGCCCTTAAGGGAGCTTCAAAGTTGGCCAATCTAGTCTCACTGAGTGTCATTAAAACATACAAATATGCTGATGGTGGTGGCCAAATAACAATGTGTAAAATTTGTACTACTTCTTCCACAATGTCACACTGTTTGCTCAATCTTCCTTTTTTCCCCTTACAAAACTACTACAGGTCAAATGACAGCCAACTTTAATTGAATCCTTGTATTTCTGTCCTATACGTAATGAACTGACTAGCAGACCATGGCAAAACCCTTGTTCCCTTTGGCGAAAAAAAAGAGGCAAAGTTTCATGACAGCTGCTTGATGCAGCATTTCACTTCATTCATCTACTAAGAGCATGCGAGTGTGTGAGTGAGAGAGAGAGAGAGAGAGAGAGAGAGAAAGAGAGAGACTGAAGTGAGCCAAAAGAAAAAGACAGAAAAAGAGGAGAGAGGGACAGAGTTCAGCTTCCTGAAACGTTTGCATACAGATGGCTAAACTTTCTAATCCAGCTAATTCCAATATATTTGCAATTACAAAAGGAAAGGTTTCTATTAAGGTGGTTCAGACAGAAAAGTCGTACCCCAACCAATTGTGAACACCAGCAATATCTTCACAAGTGCTTTTTAAATCACACAGCACATTAGCATGATTACTTTTTTCCCCAGACTGATCATCATGCCAGCTGAATGCTGTTTCACACTTGCAAAAGAAGTTCAATTAAAAAGCCTCCAATTATTCTATTCATGGACAAATGTGTAAATAACCTAATGCAATATGCAATGCTATGGATATTTGAGATTTCCATTCAACAGAGATACTTCAGAATTAAACTTAAGCTTATAGCCTGAAAAGACAACACCCTCTAGCCACCTAAACCTGCCATGTGATTGACAATTCCTTTGCACTGAGGACTTTTCCATGTCAGTTTTGATTCCACTTTCACATAACTGAGGTCAGTTTCATACACAAATTACCTTCTTGTCAACAGCCAGATGAACACAGTGCAGGTGTAGCACAAATTGTGGCTTAATTTGAGCAAAATATGTGCCCACAATGTGAAATTAATATTCAGTCTACTGAGGCTGCACAGTGGACTGCAAACTGTGCACAGCTCCACCTACTAAGAGCATGCTCATGAGACACAGGGTTGAAAAGGAGCAGTGAAATAATGTAGCTATCGAGAAGCTTGACAGGTTTTCTTTTACTCCTGCGTAAAAAGTAGAATTTGTGAAACAATAACACAGACTGCACATGCATATCACAGCCGCACCACAGCGCCACGTCGTCTCACCTACATATCTTCGGAGGAGAAATAATGTTATTCTTTTGGTAATTATTCTTTTAGCACAAATTTATGGTAATTATTTTTGGAGACAGCATCCTAAAACTGGCACAAATGGCTTTGTACACTAGGCTATTACCCATTATACTGCATTATATAAAAATTCAATATCGCAATATGTATTTTGAGAATAAATAAAAATAAAATAATATCTAGAGCTTTTGCCAAAACAAATCTCATCAACATACTTTACTGACCATTAACTTAGTTTGTTGACATTGCTGATGTAATGTGGTTTCTCCTTCACTCAGGCTGGTCAAAGAAGACAATTTTATCCTCAAAAAAAATCTATGAAGCACATGTCAAAGAAGCTTTAAAAAAAAAAAAAAAAAAAAAGCAGGTGCATCTTTGTTGCTTACATCATTCTGTGCAATTTGAGGAGGAAATGTTACTATACAGGATCATACAGATACTAGGAAGCAGAAATGGATGCTGCAGGACCTACAGTACTACTCTTGCCCATCTTGGTGGGTGAAATCTGTAATATGACTGGGTTAAATTGACAGAAACAAAAACCAGCATATACCCAGCACGTTCACTTTTCATTTGGGCCGATTCAGCCCCATCTCCTCTATTTGTTTGGTTACTCTCTAAAAGGATGCATCAACACGGGGCTCAGTCGCTACAATCGAGACCAATTTAACAAGCTGTTGCCACCAACAATGATTGTTTGTGTTGTGTGTCAGCACAATGAAAGCATCAGATAGCTCTCTGTGTGTCAAATGATTAGAATCTTACCCTATAGGCAACATCATTTCATCAAATTATGTGGACCACAATGGGAGGTAAACTGATTTCTATTTAGTAAATGTTCCCAGTTTTCAATGGTAATGCCAAATATAGCTTCTCTATTCAATCACACAGGATAAAGGTCAAGATCTTTCGGGTGGACTGCGTAACCAGTCTATGAATTGGAACTCCCTGGTACAATCGCTGCCATTAGGGCTGGGTGATATAGTGAATATCTGAGATTTATTGGAGATTTTGGGATTTTTTGTGTGCGAGTTTCTTGAAGATTAAAGAACGCTTTTGGCACTAGAGGTGGAAATCTCTAGGCACTTCATAATCTTGATTCAGGTGCCGAGAGCCAGATATGAAAACAGTTTGCAATATATCTCATTTCTGTTTCTGTAGCCTTCTATAACATTACAATGTCTTCCTTCTCTTTAAATGATTGCGAACTTGTGAACTAATAACAACCCTTGCTGGAAAAAACATTCCAAAAAGCGTTGCAAAGCCACTTCCATATCCTTTACATTACATAAAAAAAAAACTAAACAAACAAACGATAAACAATGTTTACCATCATTATAGTTGAGATGCAGAAGATGCAGTGGGAAACCACCAAGTATTATATTTTCAATACTTCAACATGTTGCATGCTTTTACTTTGTACAGCAGTTAACATTTCGGTAAACACTTAAACCTCAAGTCCAACTTTTAATGTTACTGATATAGACTATTAGCTGGTTAGCAATCTTCTGGTCTGGTTGTAGAGTATGTTTACTGCAGAGGCTACATAAAATTCTGACTAGAACATTTTGTAAATCAGATCAGAATCTGTGAAGTGGGAACTGAAATGCATCTACAAATCAAATATATTTGAGAGTGTAGGGTCACCTCTGCACTACTAAGAAGAGCTTTATGGGGTACACCATTCAAAGACAAATCAAGCATACGTTCATTTCTTATATTCACAAACCCAAAAGATCCACCAGTATTATTCTTTACTCCCCAATATAGATGCTGCACTTACAAAATATTGTAATTTTCTCCTTACAGCAAGAACTTCTCAGTAAAGCAGCAACACAACTTATTGTGTTGCACACAAGCAAGTGTGATGCTAATCAGGGGTTACTGGACTAAGATCAAAGCAAAGGGAACAATTGAATAGCAACTGTATTATGTTATTGAAAAGATACATCAGTCTTTGAATAAAGGCAAACTAAGTCATAGAAATTTGTGGTGTAGGGATTTTAGCATGCTAGCAACGTTTGTCATCTCTCTTTTCATTTTTTAATAGCCACTTCTGAAATATTTAGAGACAGGATTTGAGTGCATTATGAATCAGAGAGCGATGTGCCCGAGGATGTTTAGGGCAATATTAAAAAAATGTGAATAAATAAATAAATGTGAGTTGTCAGCGTAGAGGCAATGGGGTAGCTGTCAGAAAACTCGCCAGACTCTAATTAATTCTGGGGATTTCAAGAAAGATTTCATAGCAGGGAAAGAAATGGCAAGAGTGTCATCTGCATGCTCTTCCACTCCTGTACTCTCTTTCACAATCACACACTTTTTTCTTTCTCTCATGCACAAACACACATTCTCAGTCCGTCCCTCAGGAAAGACTGAGAATGTATGTGCACATCTGCAGAGCCCAGAACTCCCCACCAGAGCTCTGCACTTCTCATTAAGTCTGTGCTGTTATGTGAACCACACAGGGCATGTTGAGCACTACTGACATCTAAATATGGACTTACCTTTTTACTACTCTGAATGGAAGCTGAATCTGAAAAATGCTGTGACCTTTCAAATGTGACATCTTACAAAAAAGTTCAGCCATGATAGTAACTTGCTTGTGCGCATGCACTCAAAGTTGCTAAAGCTTATTACAAAGAAACTTAGATATTCAAATACTACCATCTTTATTTCTATCCATCACAGATTCTATTCTGAGTTGGGAGAACAAGTGGTATTTACAGGTAGTTTGCAAACTGTACTGCAGTCTATGATGATTTGCTGTAGAACAGCTACTTTGCTTACATTCACATCAATCATATCGACAGAAAGTCAGCTGCTTTTCACCACATAACATATTTTAGCTCAACGTGTACAGAGGCCACTAGGAAAATCCTACAAACATAAATTGTGCTCTAAAAGGCTTATATTTTTATCTGCTTGCTATTGCTAACTAAAATGTAGTTGAAAAAAAAACAATATGTTGTTTCTTGTCCAAATGATAAAATAATACGCTGCATGGAAGTTGCTATCCATTGACGTGCCAATCAGAATGCAACTGACAAAATACACATAGTTGTAGCCAGCTTTGTGTGCAAAAGAACGGAAACGGACCGTCTGAATCTGAGACTAACCTAAGCATAGCGCAGCTCAATCTCGCTGAGCCAGGTGTGTGGCCCCACAAGACTAAGTGTGGTTAAACACGTGGTTCAGACTGTTATTAGCTAGATAGAGCTAGCCACTGTAGTCGTGACCATTTCTCCACAAACACGCGCGAGGGGCACCTCTCCCTGATCAACGGCAGCTTCGGCAAATCAGGGGAGGGGCATGAAAACTTCAAGTTCCTAGTCTAAAAAGACAAAGAGTTAGACAAAACAGATAAGACTGCCAAAAGTCAGATACGTTTAAAATGCTGATGTTTTGATTCACAAATGTGTAAATAAAAAGCTTTGTGTTGCACCTGTGCTGGTTTGTCTGTGTGTGTCTCTGGAACTGAACGAACTCTCCGCCACGGTGGCTTGGCACCTCCTTAGGTCGATGCCACACCACATAAAAACTATTGCTCAAATGATTTTTTTGCAGCACTTCATGCAATACCACGCCTGATAATAACTTCATGACATCAACATAGTTACAAAAGGTCAAAATGCTTGCATTATTTTGAGGGAAGAAGAGATGTCTCTCACATTAAACATTTTGTCAAAGCAGACATCATGAGATATTTAGATAGAATGCGAAAAAGAAAACTCATACATGTACAAATTTCAAAAAAGTGTTGTTTCGCAAACTAGTCCTTGGAGCCCACAAGAAAGTCCACATTTGTGCTATATCCCAGCTCCTAACACCGGTATTCTCACAAGTTCAGAATCTCTCATTTCATTGCTCACTGTGGCAGAGAACTACCTACTTTGACAGAAAGGAGTCCTTTGACTGACATGAAAAATGTCCATCCCAGGATGTGTGATTGTTTTGGCATTACATATAGGACCTTTCAATGGTGTCACAACAAAAACAGACCACTGTGAAACTATGTAGTTTATAGTGACCACCAGGAAATGCTGTGTGGGTAACACAGACTAGTTACAGCTTTATAAAATGGAACACTGTGAACATCACAAACTTTAATCTTAAATCTTTAATCTTAAACTTTAAACAATATCTTGCCATAAAAGGCTCATTATTATCACAGTGTGCCAAGCAAGCAACTGCTTTCTTTTCATGACTAGTTAGCATTTTGATAAACAAATTTATGTTTTTCTGTGTTGGTTTTGTTTTTTGCATCAGACGGATAAAAAAAAAAAAATCAATGCACAGAAAGTGCATAGAAGTGTGGATAGCCAATCAGAGTGAAACTGGCAAGATTCTGAAAGCTGTGGGCGGCATAGCTGAGGCTGAGACTTCCTCCAACCAAGCCATTCAGAAAATGTAATACCTGGTACAGGTTTACTCAGAGCCAGGTTAGATTAAAATGTAGGCCATTTAGTAGACCCTAAGGACTGAGTTAGGAAACAGTGCTCTGTTTCATAAATGGCAGCTGTATCTGCTTGCACCGGGAAGGACAATGTTAGCATAAAAGCTGCAAAAGCACCAGAGGACAGTGTGACATGATGCTAAACTTCATCTAATTGCAGTGGCAATCCTTGGAGAGCAATCTAGCATGTCTTATCGCATCACTTTTGTGTGCTTTTCATGTGTGACATATGACAAAGACTAGGACAGGCAAAACAAACACATACAGGACACCCCCTCAAAAAAGCACAGGGAAAATGAGATATAATTTGCACATTTTACCACATAAAATTACAGTCACAGCGCTACTCTCATGGGGACTGCATGTGAAGTAAAATGGATGTCCCATGACGGTCACTTAAAAACGTTAATCAAACATGTGTAGTAGATTTACTGTCCTCCAACATGCATTATATAAAGCCTGGACATTTTCTTTTCTAAGCAGTGAGACTGCGTCCACGAATTTGTGGCGAAGGGTTTAGGGCTTTGAGCACAGGGAGCCTTTTCCTTTAGCATTAATGCAATTCAAGGCAAAATATTTAAATCACTGTGCTTTTAATAATGTAGAGACCCCATCAGAGGCCGTGCTTCAAGGGGAGATGACACGCTTTTGAATAAAGGATGTCATGGGAGAGTGGTGTGGTGCTCTGAAAGAAAAGAGAAGGAATACACTGACTTGTCTTGGATGGAATGACAATTTCACAGAAGACATGATCTCTTCTAAGTCATAAATGGAAGTCTGAGCACAATGAGGGAACGTGATGAACAATGAGAAAATACAGAGATGGAAATGAGCAGTGGGGAGTAAAAAAGGCTTTAGTGCATCAGCGAACAGTCAACAGGTCACCCAAAAAATTTTTAAGCAGTGATTTGTTTAAAGAGTGAAAATAAAAGAACAAGGAAAAGATTTGTGCCATTTTCTCCAGCTGGGAAAGGATTTTCTCCAAAGCCCCACCCACATTACAAAGCAGTAATGAGCCAGTTTGTTCTTGGACACTCCGAATGTTACATTGTTGTTCTTTAACTTGTTCATTAGTGCTCTGACAGCAAAAAGCATTAACAGGCAGTCAGGCTTGTTGAGTGATGCTGCTTGAAAGAACCTCGGGCGACTGGGTTGGGCTAATGTTGCTGACTTGGCACTTTGCACTCTGTGGCAGCGTATCCCCTGATTTAGAGCACATGTAGGTAGAAAGCACTTTGATTTCAGTGGGGCTATGATTAATAATGTGCTATATAAGATTTCTGGATCTATCTCGTAAAAAAATGAAGGTATTCATCTCTACCAGAAGATTCAGACAATATATTCTTATGAGAACGGGTATTCATTTCATATATTTTTACACAAATGTACTTAAACCATATTTAAAAGCAGGTACACTGTAAAAAATGGTTCATTAGATCAACCTAAAGAAATTACTCCATGTGTCAACAAGCAAATCAACTAGTTTTGTTTAACCTAAATAAATACTTTAAATGAACGATTCTTTGAATCAATGTATTTTAGTTACTAGTTCAATTGCTTGTTACAACATGAAGTAATTTTTTTAGGTTGATCTGATGAGCAATTTTTTTTTACAGTGTACCATGTAGTGGATATCACCAAGACCAACAATGGCTCATGATTCAAAACGTTACTCCATCAGCACAACCATTTACTTTCCATTAAAGTAACTGTGACTTGTTCATAAGGCCACACAACCCCTACATAAACCTTAATGGCATTAACCCATACCAACATTTATTACATGAAACAACAGTAACTGGTCTTTATGGAATATGAATGCCATCCTTCAAAAGTGCTGCCCTGTAATTTTATTACTGCACAAACACAGTTGTTTTGCCACAGATTAACCACTTTTAGTTCCCTAAAGAATCTTTCAATGGAAAGTCTTTCAAATATATAATTTTTTTTTTGGTTAATTAGATGTGTCGGTGTGAAGAGCCTTTCTACAGTTTAAACATACCAATTAATTATTTTTTTCCTAGAATATCCAAGCCATCTAAACCATTCAGAAAGAGAAATCTTTAAGAATGTAAAATCTTTATTGCATTACTGTCTTAAGCCCTATTCAAGTCCTGTTCAATTAGATTAGTTTTCCCACAGGACGTCCAATAATGTAATTTTTTTGTGATTTGACTGGTCAGTTCATACAGAACATAGGATCTAAGGTGTAAGTTTCCCAAACAGCCCAGAACAAAACATTGACACGGAGATGTTACAGGAGCATTATGCAAGAGGCGCTTTACTTCTGGACAAAACTTGAGGATTAAGGAACTGAGTCAAGTCAAACTCCATTTTAACTGTCTTCAGGTCGCAAAAAAAAGAGAAAAGGGAAAAAGACGGAGGCACTATTTTCTATTTTGTATCATTTTCTACCCAGTTTTTTAAATTAAATTACTGTGATGTCAATTCAAAAAGGATTACGATTACTGAGGGAACTCCGCGTTCAGCGAATTAGCAGACTTCTAGAAACTACGGACACTGCAGATTCATACTGTACCGTATCTTTACATTTTATTGGATTTTGTATTATTTTGATACTTGCACCAAAAGAAACTCCTTGTATCTCTGGTACTTGGCGAATAAAGATTTTGATTCTGATTTCAATGGCAGAATAGTAAGCATGGTTATGCACATATTTCACCACAGCCTGTTCCAAGGTCTGAATAAAATGGAATTATTCTTAGGCATTGGCTCTGGAGAAAAATAACACTAAAAATAAACTAGACTGGTCGCTAGAAGCAAGATGCACAGCTAATGCAAATGTGTTAATTTAGTCAGTCGTGAAAAATCCCTAGACAACACAAATGTAGATATGGCCAGAAGGATAGACACGAAGGTTGACACAAAGAGTGACGACTGTAGAAATTATAGTCCCTAGAGCAGAATTCAGCTGAAATGAATCTAAGAGCCCAAAGAGGTTGTTATATCATATAAAAGGCAAGCAGTCTCAGTAGTGTACTTCATGGAAAACAATGTTTTTGAATGATTTACGGAACTAGTACTAATAGATCCAGTAAATATAAAAAGGATCCAGTAAATGTACTATAAAAAATTACTTTCACATAAAAGATGTTTACTTGACTCTGGTTTAAAAGTTTTATTTTTATATTTAATAATTTGGAAATATCTTGAATATTGCAATAAATTCTGCCATAGCTAGTGAAATAACCCACATTTTCACTCCTCAAAGATGTCCTGAAGAGTGAGATAAATTATACAACTTAATCTATTCAAATAAAAATTAAAGCCAAGGGAGCAGAACCTTCAACTACATCTCTATCATAAGATTAGATATCCCTTAGAAATATTTTAATTTTAAATTTTATTATAAAAATTTTAATGCATGACTAATCCATCTAAAATTCATTATCGTAAACCAGTCTTCAATATCTCACTTAACATCTGAAAGACTTCTATAAAGACATATGTCAGTGTTAGATACGGTTACACTGTTAAAAATGATTTCTTATAATTAAACGACTATAGGATTTTATGGGAGTCCAAGCACTGCTGACCACACAGAACCAGGCTTAAATGCTGCCTGATACACTTTGCTGTAGTTCTGAAAATAAATGTCCACCAGCGGGTGCTAACAGGATACCAACACCTGCACTGCTGTAGTTCTTCTACAGACTGCAGAGTTCCATTTGGTTACTAGCAGGAACTGAACTTAAGTTGCTGTGTATTAATCTTCTATGGTTATTGTTCATTTTCTTTTCATGAAAAAAAAATATGTATACATATTGTTGCAATCATATAGTGACAACCACAGACTGTGGTTGTCATCTTTAATTTCTCAGGTATGTGGTATTTATATATATATATTAGGGCACTGATGCTGGTTTACTGGAATTTGTCCTATTCCTTCATCTGGCAGTGGATTTCTGTAGCTCATTCAGTCTTTGGCATTAGTTTTGAACATAACAAGATATTAGGGTGCCTTTATTTGCTGTAATGCTGTAATGATGGTAGTTTCTCCCAAAATTAGTAATCATTCGATAACATAAAGTGTGTAAAATTATCTATTAAATTGGAAATGCAAAGTTGCTGTATTTAAAATGTATAGTTTCTAAGCACTCATTTAATTTCAATAGTCACGTATGCCTTTGGTTTATTTAAACATTTGACTGGAAAAACATCCTATCCTCCCTTAATTTCTGCTCTTACAAGCTAGCCAAGTTGTTCCCTAGCTATAAATTTTATCTGAACCAATAAATTTCTTGACATGGGGATGTTGCCAAGGATTCGTTGTTAAAGATGTGACTTAAGAAAGCAGAGATAATGCGGCTTTTCTTGTTAAACATGCTAGGCGGACGTTAACATTAGGTCTCGAAACAGTTAAAATATATTTCTCTGGCAAACTAATCATCCACTGCAGAGGAAAAAAAAACACACACAAAAAAAATGAGTCTCCATCATCATCCAGTGCGGTATTGGTTCACTGCACTTTTAGCTCATTAGCTCACCTGAGGCAGTCACCATTATGTTACTCACAATACACAATAATCTATTGCTTTTGAAAATAAAATGCAGTTTGAAATGTGCTCCTTTGTGTGACGCAAAACTTTTGCGCAACACCACTGCAGGTAAGCCTACAGCCAAAATCGTGTGTTGCTTTTTTCCTTCTCTGTAATTAACAAGCACATTAAAAGTAACTAGTGTCAACTTATTTCAAGAAAAAAGAAAAGAGCCAGAATCAATAATGCACAAAAGCACATGTGAAAATATGATGTACATGCAAAATCATTCCATTAAAAATTACACAAATCCATAAACAGATCTCCATAGTAAAACAGTATTAGATTGTAAAACGCTATTCCTTTCAACACACAACTTTCAACCAAACTGGTCATTTTTACTCAAACTGCCAAACAGAAAATATGAACTCTGGTTCATAAACAGCATCCATTAGCAAGTGGTAGAAGTGCGTGATAGCAATGTCAGATCCCTACACTGCTCATTCACCTGTCCACAGGAGACTTCTCTCCAGTTGAGGACGTCATTGTGCTCCCTACAGACTGCGTCAAATGCTGAGCAGGAGATGAAACGACGTTTCCTGAGGGGTAAACACCGGCAGCCGTCTTAATGATACAGAGCATCGCTCATGCTTACTTCAAAGGGGCTTCTTGCCCACTTTATACCTATTAAGACAAAACTCTAACAATTCGTATTGGAAATCCATAGGCAAGATCATGATAGGCAGATTACAACAGGTTATAAAGAAAAAATAATCATGCCACAATGGGTC
>JAILXH010124112.1:0-12989 GCA_023558415.1 Piaractus mesopotamicus
TATATATATATATATATATATATATATATATATATATTTATATATATATATATATGTATACTTGGTGTTATGAATGCTGGCCCTGTTCTAGCATAATGAACCTACTTACCCCCGATGCCCTTAATCATACTGATAACAGCAAACGCTCCAACCTCATTAGCACAAAGTTATATTTCTAGAGGTCAATACCACCAAGATTGTGGTCAAGAGCACATTGCGCAGACTTTGTTTTTGTTGGCGGTTGGTCGGCTTATTTGCGTGTTTGTTTATGTCTTTATTTATTTATTTATAGCTTGCCGGGAGATCCTGTCACTTATCTGTTTGTGCAGAGATAACTACTGCGTACACTGAAGCTTATTTCAAAACCTGGAACATTTCCTTTGATCACTGTTTTCCTGCCAGGGTTTCAGACAGACGCAACAGTTATAACGAAAAGATTTCACAGCAGCGTCCTTATTATCCTCATGACGTTTTTGTGCCTTCAGTTTATTTAATGTTATTTCCGTGCAATGATGATACGATGTCGTTTAACATTTGTTATCATTGGCCTGGCATCACTGTTTAGACAAAATTTAGTGCATTTACCAAAAAAAGTGCTACCTAAAGTCGTTTACATTGAAGGGAAACAAGTGTTCAGACACTTTTGTTTTTGTTGTTTAATATACTTCCAGTGCACATTCAATCAATCCACTTCAGATTTTTACATACAATATCTTTGAAAAAAGTATGTATCTTTTAGCATAAACAAAAATGTTTAACAATGAAATTGATGGGGAAAAAAAATATTCAGACACCAAAAATGAACAACATTAGTACTTGGTAGCGAAGCCATTGTTGGCAGTTACAGCTTCAAGATGTCTAAGGTAAAAAGAAATTAGCTTTTTGCACCAATGTGGTTTCATTGTTTTCCACTCCTCTTGGCATCAACGTCATGAATTTCCCAAGATTATGTGGGTCCCTCTGATACATGAGTTTTAAAGCGGTGGCCAGATTGGCCAGTGCCCCTCTCAAATCTGACTGGCCACCCCAGATGATATCCCAAAATTTCTTTCACATCATTGGCTTTCGCCTCACTGTGGGGCGGGTGTTTATGCCTTAAGAGGAGAGATGTTATCATTAGTTGCTAACAACAATCAGCAAAAACTTTCCAATCTCATTTATGATGCTCCCACCTTCGTACTTCACTGTCTATATGGTGTTCTAAGGATCACACTTACAACCTTTCTTTCTCTGAACAACCTGAATTATTATGAAAGAGTTCTATTTTTGTTTAGCGCGGCCAGAGTAGATACTTCCAAAACAGTTCTTAATTATCTAAATGCTTGTGTGCAAATTTTATGCACTGTGCTCTCTGTGCTTCCTTTAGCAGTGGGGTGTAGAATCGGAGATGATTGCGGTTCAGTTGTTGCAGCTGTTGTTCTTGCTGCTTTCAAGTCGTCCTGCAACTCTTTTCAAGTGACTTCTGGCTTCTCTCTTACCTTCCTTATCATCAGTCTGAGAGAAATCTTGCATGGCCCAGCTGTCCAAGGATGATTAGTTGTGGTTCCGTAAACTTTTCACTCGCATATTATCAAAACGATTGCCCTTCCACTCAGGCTTTTTTAGTAACGTAGTCCCTGAGAAATTTAGAAAACTTCTTCACCTTCACCATCATTGCTACTTGTGTGAAATCTTCCCAAACGATGGCAACATTTTTTCTGATGACATCATGTGCAATTTGCATGAAACGTTATGTTTTTTGCACCATTAATATGTCATTTTTAACTTTACATATATGTATATGTTTAATATTGTCTGGATACTTTTTTTTTCCATATCAATTATGTCCATATCTACGGAGTCCTGCTGGTGACATCCTGTATAAATAAAAAATAACATGTGGCCACGACTTAATAAGGTGTGGGAACGATATAATTAAGTCATGGCCTTGACTTAGTAAGGCATGGGCACGAAATCTTGCCTTATTAAGCTGTGGCCAAGGCTTAATTATCTCATTCCCATGGCTTACTAGGTCATGCCATTCATTAGGATCTCGTTCACACACCTAACTAAGTAATGGCCACGACTTAATTATCTCGATCCCATGTCTTACTAAGTTGTGGCCACACATTATGATTTATACGGTATGTCATCAGCAGGGCTCTGTACATATCAACTTTATGTCTGCTTATGAATGTATACTTTCTGTTCATAATTGTAACTACAAAGAGATTATATGTGTAAAATTTGAAGCGGATATTTGCACTGGAAGCGTATTAAATACACTATTAAATAATAGTGTGTATGCATCTTTCCCCTCATTGCAGAGTAGATTTAGTCTGAACAAGCTGGCTACAGATCACTAAGTCATTAAGAGACATGACAACTCAAGATCTTCCCAAGCTAGAATTCATTTTAAAAAACTTCTTGAGTCTGCCTTCTCGGGACTGTGCTCCAGTTTGTTGACCTACTTGGACTAACGCTAGGCAGCAACTGCAGCCTTATGGGACCATTACTTGCTCCCACGCTTAATCAACCCTAACGCCTTTGCTTCACAACCACATCATTACACCGTACTTACCTACTTTGTCACCTGTGTAATTACCAATTAGCTCGGATGGTAAGGAGTGTAGCTTGAGAAGATATGTACCTAGGTAGTTTAATATAAAGCTATTCAGGTGTCGTAAGGCAATATTAAATGGAACTTGGGTCTAATTTCATCTTGCATTCGTGGCTCAGGAGCGGCTCTTAATTATCCTCCCAGAAATCCACTAATTACATTAATATTATTTTCTCATGAGGACCATTTAGTGACCTCTCTCAGATCAAGCCATATTATATTTATACCAAATATATGCTGCTTAATCTTAAATGTTCTTAAATGGGTCTTGGCCTGGATTTACAGTTCTACTCTTTTTTACGAAAAGGGTTCTACAGTGCCTTTTTTTTTTTTTTTTTGGGTGATAGGTCATAAAAGAACCACTTTTGGCTCCTGAAAGAACCATGTTTGAAAGGGATTTGTGAATGTAAACCTTTTTAAAAGTTTAAAGAACCTTCACATGATCAAAAGTTTCTTCACCGAGCGTATGGGTCCTTCCTAGAACCTTTACATTAGGTGGAGTTTCCTTCAACTTTAAAAAGGGTTTTCACACTCACATATCACATTTACAAAAATGGTTCTCATCCGTTGAAAGGTTCTGTATGGAACCAACAGTTGTTCCTCCATGGCATTGTGCAAATGACCCTTTCTAGCACTTTTACTTTTAAGAGGGTAGGAAAAATCTTTCATTGGTTTAGTACCTTTACATTTTATGGAGGTTCTTTACACTTTAAAAAGGTTCTTCACACTTGCACACCTCATTTACAAAATTACAAAATAGCCATACTTTTAAAGGTTCTTTAGGGAAAGCAAATGTGGTTCTTCTATGGCATCGCTCTAAAGTACCCCCTCAGTTTGTTTTTGCATTCACGGTTATAAACATCTTACATTACTTGGAGGCTTTTGAAACCTTTGAAAGGTTCTTCACATTCATACACATTTAACAAAAATGGTTCTAAAAAGTACCAAAAAATTGTTTGACACTTAAAAATGCACTTTAAAAAAAGATTATTTCAGTGATGCTATAGAAGAACCAGTTTTGCTTCCTTAAAGAACTATATTTCAGAACTAAACACTTAAAAACATGGTTCTTCAAGGGTTTAATAAAAGCAATGGTTCTATATAGAACCATAAGTTCTATATAAAACCATTTCATGCTTAAATGTTTCTTTGCATGGTAAAATGGTTCTTTGGATTGATGGAGAATGTGTTGCATATGGTTCTGTATAGCACCAAAAAGGGTTATTCTATTCTTACGATGTCAAGCTGGTAACAATAGAGCCCCTTTTGGTGCTATATAGAACCATTTTCAAAAAGATTCTAAATAGAACCATATACACCACATTCTACATCAATCTGAAGAACGAGTTCATCATGCAAAGAACCATTTAAGCACAAATTGGTTCTATATAGAATCTCTGCCTTTATTAAAAAACCCTTGAAGAGCTTTTTAAGTTTGTATGTTTGTGAAAAACAGATTTGTAAGTGTAAAGAACCTTTTAAAAACTTCATGAATCTTGATATAATATAAAGGTTCTAAACTAATTCATGAGTTCTTCCTAGAAGTAAAAGTGGTTCTTCTATGGCCTCGCACAAAGAGCCCTTTTTGGCACCTTTATTCTTAGGAATGTAAAAATAGTGGAACCTTTGTTGCCGCTATATAGAACTGTTTTAAAAAGGTTCTTTAAATAACCTTACAGATTTTCCGTCATGGAGAACAACCGTTTAACCATGAAAAGAATCATTTATGCACTCAAAGATTTTTTGAGTTGCCGTTCTAAATAGAACCATTGCCAAATGAACAATATTTCAAAGATATGCAGGAAAATGGTTCTTTAAAGAGTCACTGAAAGCTCCTTTCAGGGAACCAAAAGTGGTTCTTCTATAGAGTGTGTCATCTGTGCTGTGGCTTGTTTATCATATTACACTAGACGAAGAACCCATCTTAGCTATCCTAGCTTTGTTCTTGGCTCTTCATCCATTATGGATCAGCTGGGCCCCCACCTGAGCAGCTTCGTTTCACTCTCATTTAGATCTCGTGCTGACGTTCCACTTTTCTCCACGCTTGATGGGTCCTCCACAAAGGCCTTTAACCAAGCACCCAGCCACGGCTTCATTACCTCAGCTTTGTCTGCCCCCCCCCAGCTCTCATTCTCTGCTTGCATAATTCAACCCTCCTTTCACACATCCACGGTAATGGCAAGTGTCCAGGAGAGGACGGCCGATTGCCTTTAAGAGCTTGTGTCAGTCGTTTCTGGGTCAGCGAGCAGCGCCGAGAGACTGGACCAGTGCCAGATAGCCCCTCGGCCCACAGCAGCGGCACGAAGGTTGGAGAGAGTCCGGGGACTGCAGTGTCCAGAGGTGAGTGTGGTTGCACCACAGTATCAGCAATAGATAAACGGATTAAAGGGGCCACGTGTGGATTGTAGTCAATCCCTGAGGCTCACTGTAGAGGTCTCACTTAACACTTCATCAGATCTTATTCACTTCTCCATCTCAGGTCCAGGTAATATACAAGCTTTAACCTCAGTCCCCACAGTGCTGACCGCAGTTAATGACAGATTCTTTTAGTAATGCAGTCATGCTGTCGAATCACCATTGCTTAACAGGCATTAAAAAGGCCTTACCTTTGTCCACAATGGAGTTGACCTGTCCTTGCTACCTACAACTGAGTTGGTTTGTAGCGCCTGAACCAAAGTTGGGTCTAAAAAGTACAGCTTAAGTATGAAAAACAGTGAATGTGGTTGCCTAAGATGTAATTACTTACATTTGTTGTTGCATTTTTACTCAGTTCCTCCCACATTTGGTCATTGTGAATTCCCATCTACATGCTATAACCTCATCTTTTACACAGTGCCCCCAGATTGGGTGGGGGTGGGGTGTATACACATTCAGAAGTCTGACTATGCAGCCAGGGGTGCTGGACTGCAGGTAATGATGGACCTGACTAACCAGCGCCCACCCTGGATAGTGGCCCTCCAAAAGCCTTGGGAAAAAAATGATTTGGGTTTCTAATTTTGATATTCTGTGTTATTCTATAAATAAACAATACAAGACTGCATCTCCCATGATAAGTGCTGCTTATCTATCGTCGTTTCATTGACCCAGCCCCAAAAGCTTGTTTGTTTGTTTGTTTGTT
Source organism: Piaractus mesopotamicus (assembly GCA_023558415.1). NCBI lineage: Eukaryota > Metazoa > Chordata > Actinopteri > Characiformes > Serrasalmidae > Piaractus > Piaractus mesopotamicus. The sequence goes on from JAILXH010124112.1 coordinate 5,718, forward strand.
CAACACCTTGTTCAACATCCCAGGCTTACTACATCCTCAGGGTTATTATTCAGTAATCATGTGGACCACAGTGCGAACTGGCTGATTCATCCTTTCATTATAGAAATGTGTAATAGAAGTTTGGATTTTACGCCACGTCAGGGGTGAAAACCAATGAGATTTTCTTGCAACCATGACTTATAGTAGAATGTCTATTATATCACTGTCTCGTTGTCTGCTCCACTGTAAATGTTACAGTGCAAACACTATTAATCCATCTTAATGTCATCGGTGTAAAAAGAGTGCAATCTTAGAACTATGTAAGCAGCCTGCTGTTTGCCGCCACAATCAATACTCCATCCTAGATGAAAGCAAAGACCTTTTGTTGTTAGACTTGCGCTTACTTTTAAAATCCCCACATCCTGGTCCTCTCTGAATCTTGATAAGGTGTAGGTTTCCTCTGGGAAACATGGTGTTGCTGTTCGTAAGTCATTGGGATTGGAGTTATCTTGTGAGTGCTGAGAAACGTTTGTGAGATGTTTTGTTCAGAGAATAACATGTAAAGCCTCAGCTGTGGACAAAACAACGGCCTTCTGTGTTCTGTTGTCCATTTGCGAGGGGCGTTGTGACGTGCTATTGATGTTTAATCATTCACTTTGTCATCAGAGTAATGGATATGTGCTTCGCTGTGTGTAGTGCTCTGGTTAATGTACCTTGACATTGTGCTATTTATGAGTCCTTTTCTGTGAGTCTACATTTGTGAAGCTGCAGTCCATCATGAAATGGCATGTGCAGTAACCACAGGTTCTGCACTCTGCAATCATGCAGTCATTTTTAAAGGGCCTTTATCACAGAAAATTTCTCTTTTTTCAGGAGAGATAGTTTGAGGTGGTTTTGTTAAAGTTTGAAAATGTACCATTCTATTCTCGGCCCAAATGGTCAAGTTTTGTGGAAGTTACGCTGCAAAACAGCCTGTTTTGAATGCATTCCTTTTGTGAAATTTCAACCCCAATTCCCAAAAAGTTGGGACGCTGTGTAAAATGTAAATAAATATAAATAAAAAACAGAATGCAATGATTTGCAAATCTCATAGACCCATATTTTATTCACAGTAGAGCATCGAACACATATGAGATGTTGAAAGTGAGACATTTTAGGCACCCCTGGACAAATGTCATGTTTTGTTGATTTTCTAAATGAGAATAAACTCACATATTTTTGCATATTTTAATGCACAAACACCGTTTATTTGCTGAATTTTGCATTTTAAGGTCCCTGTAGAGGATTGTATTTTCACTTATAAAACAATAACAAAATGTGTAATGTGACTTTTCCATGCAACTGTACCTATATCTGCCTTAAAGGCACACCTTGTTTCTAACGCATAATGAGGTATTATGGCTGGTTTTGGTATACAGACCCATAGAAATACTATAAGTGGGCTTAAAAATACAGTACAAGAAAAAATTTACTATTTCCCTTTACAGAAAATGTCTACTTGTTAATTGTACGGTGCATTTTCGTTTGGCAATTAATCTTTAAATCTCTGCCCAATCCATCCTAGCGACCAAAATGTACTGCAATAAATATTCACAGCTTACAACTCCTTTGCATCCAATCTCATTCTAGTAAACTGTAATGAGAAACTGGTGTGTCCCTAATGAGCGCTGATAATTAACTGAGATACGTGATGGCCAAAATTTAGCAGGCCTACGCTGCAGCCACGTTTCAGCACCCTGGACAGCGCTTGTGTCAATGCAATTAGGCTGCATACTAATGAAGTATAAACCTCATACCCTCACAGTATATACAGATACAGCTGGCACAGCAGGCCTGTGCAGTTTGTTATGGTAAAGATGACTTTTTTCCCCTCTGATGCAACTGTAAATATGCATGTGATTGAGATGACTCTCGTAAATGAGACCAGGCTGGGCGTGTGGGCGTTTATGTGTCGTATGAAATGTGTGTCAGTGGGCCACATCACTGCCCCCCTGAATAGGCTCGCTGCATCTCCGGGGACATCATTATTCCGCAGTAAAGCAAGCAGGCAGGTCGACCTCTGAGCCGTCTCCAGCAGATCTGCGTGTGCTGAAATGACTTGTTTGGATATTAGAAATGTAATAACGTATTGCCCACCACAGAGAGAGGAGGAGAGTGATGTCCTGAAGGATTTGGAGAACATTCTCGCTGATATGCTGTGCTATGTGTGGACATTAACCGTTAAAGTGTATGGTGACAGTTATAGCCTACAAATATTTAGGGCTGTATTCAGTCTTTGACCACAAGTAAACAATATAAATAAAGCAAACTGCCAACTGACATTGCCAAAGGGAGCCCACATTTGAACCAAAATGCTAATGTAATTGCTGTTTGATGGTGGCTTTCACCATTTAGGCTACAGTAGATTGGGGTATATTTCAGTATAAATTCTACTTGTCATTAGTCCTTCATATCTAATTGGTTAACTTTCTGGAATATCAAAATTCTGACTTAATCCAGGTGTTTAAGGTTAATCCGAGGCTTATTACATACTAAGGCTTACAATTCAATAACTACAGGAACTTCGATGCAGTCTGGTTGAGCTATTCTTAGGTTATAAAATTGCGTAATAAATTTTTGGGCCCGCTGGCGGACGCTGGCCTTTTAAGGGGTTAACTCCTTTCCACAGTAGGAGTAGTAGTTTCACTGTTTTGGAGGCCTTTTTGGTTAGCCTATGCATTTTTTCCTTTTAAAAATGTTGATGGAATACATTTTGATAAATGTGCATAGCAGTTTCTTACCCCCTGCCCCTTTCACCTCTCATTGCTCACTAGCAGCTCAATGTAGTCACAACATTTCACACCTAGATGTCCTGGTTATTCTGATAACTGATGAGTCATGGGGAAATAATATTTAATTTAATTATATTAATTAGCCGTTAATATATGGGGTCTGCAGAAAGTGGTTAAGACTCAGCTTTCACCATTTAACCAAAATGCATGCCTCATTTATTTAGGCCAGGGGTCGGCAACCCGAATGTTAAGAACAGCCATTTTGTTCTTTTAGCAAAAATCAAACCACCTTTTGAGCCACAACATTTTATGTTCATTTTACCATCTTGGCTGTGAGTATGTCTCAGTATGTGCTAATGTGCTAGTATAGGCTAAGTAATTTAATATACATGAAAACACAGACTTACTTTCCTCTGTTTTAAGCTTTAGGTCAGCTATAGCTGCTTTTCTCACATCTCCAGCAGGAACCTTTTCCTCAAAAGTGGCATAGTTTCTTGTTAAATGTTTCTCAACATCTGTTTTTTACGAGGCTAAAGTCAGCTTCTCCCTCGCCGGCTTCTTGTTTGAATTTTCGAACAAAATTCGAACGAGAAACTGACTTCAGCTTTGTGACTTTTTAGTGTTTCTTGTTGCAGATTAAACGTATCAGGAAATCAGCTGGAGTGCTTCTAAATGCAAATAAGTCCATTCGTCTCCAAATTAACGATGCTTGTCTTAAATCTTTCTCTTTGCCTTTTCGTTACCTACTGGCTAGATGAGACTTCTCTGCATTGCTATGGTGACCAGCAGTTTTATTTTAGAGCTTTATTTTACTGCAAAGAATTATTTTATTTTTACCTAAAAATCTAGTTCTGCTGTGGAGCCACAACAGCGCAGTGAAACATGTTGCCGACCGCTGATTTAGGCCAAGCACTAATTGTTAGTTGCTCCAGTTATTCCCAAGTGCTTCCCAATCCTGGTCATGGTTTCCACATCCACTGCACAGTTTGCTGCTTTCCATGCTTTAACACTGCCTGTTTTGCATCAATCAGATCATGTTTGTTAGCTGATGAGTGAACTCATTAAAGAGTTGGCTTCCAACCCCTGCATGCACAACTACAACCGAAAATATGAACCAAGGGGGCTGTTCGACTGAACTGAAAATATGTCGACGTTGATTGCAGTTGCGTTTTGTGTAGAGGTACCAAAATCCACATGCTGACTCTACACATTTTGATTGAAATGGAAAAGTGTGGGTAATTAAATTCATTCAACGATTTCTTGTTTTGAGTTTCACCTTTTTCTTTAAGCTGTAATTGTGCCTTCAGCTCATATTGAACATTACCCACCATATTCTCATATCCAATGCCCTGTATGCGTCCAACACTTAACCCTAATTTTAGATAGACTTTACTCTCTCTCTTATTTCAGGGATCATTCCTGCATATTGTGGTGTCAGCGTAGAAGAAGACGCAAGAAACATTGCGCTTACAGGCAAATGCTCAGACAGCAAGGGAAAACTGGCAGCCCACGGTAGACACACAAACTCCCACTATCTCACCCACAACCCAACATGACATAACACAAACAACACAAACGCATCTCCAACTAACAACAACAGTGCCTCCAGAGATCCTCTTTGCATCCTACGGCAGCGAGGTCTGTGGTGGCGCTGCAGTATGATCCAAGTGCATCTGTTTAGTCCTTCTTTTGAGGTAGTTTTGAAGGATTTTACTTGAATAGCAGTAATTGTTCTGTCTGATGCAGCATAGTGGAGAATGGATTTGAGTCTTGGTTCCTCTCAGTGTTTCCTCATGCTTTTAGGGGCTGTTTATACCTTGCATTATTGTGTTTTTTTAGGTCCAGGTAGTATCTGGATATACTCTGGCCAGATTCCATGTACACTTTACTCAACTGCGACCCCGGTTGGACCAGATATTTTACTTTCCGATACACGTGTCATTTCCTTTTCGCTTTCGGTGACCTACCATAAATGTAATTTCTGGCCTGTATTATTCTGTTGTATCCTACTGTACTACCAGTATACTACTACTGTATCTGCAGAGAAGAAGGTTTTGTCTTCATCTGCTGTGACTTCTGCATTGGTCAGCATCATTACTGTCCAGAGGACTTTTTGGAAATGAGAGAGAATTTTACACTTACATAACTGCATGTGGATGTAGAAAACACATTCCATTTACACTAGTGTCTCTGTCCAAATGTGGTTTGAGTGATCGGTTGTGTTTGCACCTGGCTTTTCATGAGGCCAAATGAAATCCGAATGTAATCTAATCACCGATTGTTTATCTCTTAGCCTCTCATAGGCTGCTTTCACGCCTAGCTGGTTTGCTTGTTGCATCTTTTTCATTTGGTACAGTCGGTTTCACACTGCAAAGGCTAAAGTGCACCAATTTACACATGTAGTTGTTTGTTTATTGGTCAGAAACTTTGCACAGATACAAACTCTGTTACTCTCACGTTTGCCACCATAAAAAATGAAAAATAAAACTTTGTGTATCACAATTTAAGCAATAGTAATAAATGTTACTTGATACCTGTTCCGTTATGATTGGTTTGCCAGTTTAAATTTAAAACCAATCAGGGCTGGGTTTCCCTAAAGTACCTTAGCACAAAGATGATTCTTGAGTTAGTAGAGCCAGTATCGCTCCAAATGCTCTCTCTACCAGTTAACATGATCTTGTCTCTAAGGGAGCTTTCACACCTACCTTGTTTGATCCAGACCTTCAGACTTTTTAGCTTGGTTTGAACCAAAACAGTGGGTATGAAAGGTGCCTTGGACCATGGTCTGGACCTTGTGACCAAAATATAGCGAACAAACTGAACCATGGTTTGGTTCGTTTGCAGTTTAAAAACACTTTTTTTTTTGGATAGTTCAGACTTTCGGACCAATTACAGGAAGTTGAGGCAGGTTATCATCAGCAGTTAAACAACAGAAGAAGAAAAAGAGAAGTAAAAATGAGCCGCGGTAGCACGCAGGGAGAGGAGGAGATGAAATATTTAATTTCATTTAATTTGGTCCAACGGAAAAGTCAGAAGTCAACTTGAAAAAAACTCATAAAAATGCTGAAACTTATTCCGTATTTTCTTAGAGGATGAAAGAGAGGACATCCATTTTTCTCCATTCAAACAGAAAAGGCTACCCGCTGAACTGACAACATGCAGTCAGACACTCCCCTGCAAGCCAATCAATGTCAAGTATGGAGAGACGCAGCCCACGTCGGTGATGATGTGACAGGACGTATGTATGTCATGCAAAGTTCTTTAGATCAAAGGTATACAACATAACAGAAACATGAGCCTTGGTCCAGACTTTCAGGCGTGAAAATGCCCCAGGATGCTTACTGGGAAACTGGGTCCAGGTTGCTGACGCTTATTCCACTATCCATGTGCCAAAATCAAACGCATATCTTCTTTATTATTTTATTACTCGTCTGCCTTTATTAGCAGCAGCTCGTGCTACCAGAATGATAAAACCATCTGTTGTTCATCAGATGAGGCAGATTATGCTGTCCACACAGCACTGACATGCTGCTAGAAGAAGAGGAAAGCACGATCTGATGTTGAATTCCCTCAGTTAGTGCGGTCCATCATAAAAATGTGACCCCACCAGCAGGGCTCGCTTGGAAGACAGAGACCTGAGATTTTTGCCACATTTCAGTTTAGGATGGAGCGTTCACACCTATCAGAATGAACCGAATTAAAGTAAAAGTTTGACATGTCTGCGTCAAACAAGATAGATGTGAAAGCTCCTTTAAGTCGGGGTGACACTACACAACTTGTACCCTGATTTTAGCCCTGATTCTCAGTCTGGCCGAGTCTGTGCTAATTGGCTCTATTCTGCAGATTTTGGGTCAGTCGGAGTTGATAGTTGGAGAGAGAATCGAGTCGTGTGTGGTGTGTGAGGGGCGCAGACTCAGATTTTTGGCCTCCCGATCGCGTTTCAGACCAGTCGGAGTTTATCAAACATGTTTGATTTTTTGAACCCGACTCAATGCTCGACGACTCAATCTGAACGGATCCCTGCAACAGCCACTGAAAACCGAGAGCACGAAAGAAAAAAAACACAGCAAGTAAACGAAGAAAAATGCTGAAAAGTCACTCAACAACAAAGTTTTTTGGAACACAGTTTTTTAATGAGCTGAGTTTCAAGCACGAGCACAGTTGAGTTTATGCACAGTTAAAACTCTAAAAAATACCTCACTGGTTACATTTTTAATCCATGAGCCTCACTTAAACATGTTTAACCCACTGCTTCTTTACTGTGTCAGCGCAAACGGCAGAGGAGGCAGCAGCAGCGAGGCGTACCACGTTTGTTTATTTGCGTCTCCTAGTAACGGGAGAACTCACGAGTTCTCGTGAGTTCAGTGAGCTCCATTCGGTTCCGCAACAGCGTAAAAGTTGAGCAGTGTGTGATCCCTAATCGTTTAGCGTGTGATCCCCAATATTTTAGTCACCCAAAGAAATCTGCAAAGAACGAGCGGTTAGTGTGAGATGCCCAGTCTTTCTATGCTCTGTTAAGACT
>JAILXH010124253.1:1082-11214 GCA_023558415.1 Piaractus mesopotamicus
AGTAATTCTTACTATTAATAAGTCATAGTGAGAAGAGATTACGACTAAACCATATTCATGTTGATTTGAAATGCAGTATTTGTTCTCGGGATGATGTGGGGACGTTAGAAGTGTGTGGTAATGTTGGAGCAGGTCTATGCGCAGCAGGCTGATGATGCCGCTGCTGGAAGAAGCCAGCGCTGCTTGTTGTTGATTAGCTGCCAGAGGGGCCCAGATTTCTTTGACAGACTGGCATGACACAAACAAGCGCAGGAACAGCTGTGGCACGAGCCACTTACATTTTTACAAACCCACCACCCAACAAAAGAGGCGACAGTTGGTAACTTTGGGCTGAAGAAGGGAATCTGATTATTTGCATATGGAAAACGTGCAAGGCTCGCCTTGACGACCGGGAAATATGGGAGAGTTTGAGTGCTTTCTGTTGAGAATGGAGAATAAATATTGATAAATATACCTGCAAAAGTAGCTTTATTGACTACTTGAGATTACATGAATGATTAATCAACTATATTCATATTGCTATTCGCACTTTGCGGATTACTGTGTCCAACAGCTATTGCACTATGATAAAAATGTATTGATCGATCAGCGTACTGTTTGAATGTCAGCGACGTAGCGCACTGCATAAAGATACACAGTAAAATCACCCGGGTTAAATGAACACCTTAACCGTTGAACGGCTCTCGACTGTACAACGTTTATTTACACTCACCTTAAATGTACATAGGTGCTGATTGAACACTAGCAATCTTCCTGTGTAGATTCTAGAGATTCCAGAGAAGCTTGTTTAAGAAATATTGAACTACATATTCAGAATTTATGGCTGTCTTGCGATTCAACTATTATTTCTTGATGCAGCTTTGTCTTCTGGTTAGGTGACTATCCACCGCATCCGAGTACATTTCCATTCAGAAACTGGCGGATGTACAGCAGTCAGATTTCGACACGACTGCCCCTAATTAAGTTACATACGAGTCATTTTCTATCGTCATCAGAGCAGAAAAGGAATTCGAAATGTCCTTATTGTACATCTGAAACGTTAAAGCCAAAACAGGTATCACTGTTGCCAGTATAAAGTACACAAATAAATAATCGTGGTTGTACGAAAAAAACAAAAAAAAAAATCGAATATACCAATATGGTATGGAAAAATCACTTAGATTCATTCTTGTTCTTAAATATAGACTCTAATAAATTCTCATTGCATACGCAGGCACTTTTGTATAATCTTGGTGAAATTCACATTTCACACACATATACTCTCTCTCTCACTCACATTCAGGCTCTCGAAGATGGTACAGAACTGAAACCTACGAGCTGTGCGGTGTAATCAATGGAAACGACACTCGCCACTGAGAATCTGGCCCGCAATCCTCCACCGAGACGTTCTCATGCACCTACGCTGACGGAACGAAACAGAACAGCAATGGAGAAGTGGCGCGAATCTCACTGACAGTGGACATAACAGTGTACTATTGATAATCAACATTAAGGTACCATCGATAAAGAGTTCACAAACTGCTAAACGGCTGAAAGACGTTCATTCAGAATGTCATTAGGCTACAATATCCTCTACAGGTCGAATCAGCTTGTTCAGGAGCGCTTGGGGGAGTACCTGACTTACAGCTGGCGCTAAACTCTTTATAGATAACAACTTAACATTGCGTATTTGCGCACCAACAAAGATGCTGAAATCCCCCACCCCCTCTTTTCCCAGAGAAAGCAAAACAAAAGAGAAAAACACAGCACAGAACACTTCATAAAACTTGGATAATCATGACTGATGACGGACTTCCTCGGAAACTATCTAGAACACTCTCCGTGAACATGCAAGAGTTGAACAAACATCAAATAGTAAAAGAGTTGCCATATAGAACACAGTCAGTATGGTACATATTGGAAAGATCAAAAGAGCCATCGAGCCACGGAGACAATGCTCTGTCATATGTGCATATGTACTCGGTCAATTGCACAGGGAGTCTTCCGTCAAAACAGTTTGTGGCAAATTTAAGACATGTGGTCCCCATAAGGAATTCAGCTTTGGAAGAAAGCCAACATGAGTGTTACATATCAATAGTTATTATGGCACTGTAGAGTGCAGGAACAGGGCTATTTGAGGGATGGATCTCATCTGACTGGTGTTTTTTTGCTACGCCTTTGACCACCAATCCCTCAAGACAGATATTATGAAGCCATCAAGAGATGCAATACAAAGAAACAATACTGACACAGAGAAGGATTACATGCTGGGCACCTGTGTAAACCTTCTCCAGAATGAGATGGTTGTTGCTTATAGCAAACAATCTGCACTGTACATAACAAAAGAAGAAATCAGACTTCGTCTGGTTTTCAAACAGAGATTCTGTCAACCCATCTCAACCCAAACTAATCATCTAACCTATTGTAGTACTGCAGCAAAACCCATTTTGCTCTAATGGCTGTGGGAAGATGTTTGTTCTTTTTTAACATTGCTGATTCTTGTTATCCACAGCCAGGATTCCACTAATAGTGCTTTAACATCTCAACTCAATACACTCAGAAAAATAAAGGTGCCAAAAAGGGGTTCTTTAGAGCAATTCCATAGATTTCCCTAAAGAACCTTTCAACTCAGTGGTTCAAATGCAGTTTTTTGACCCCTTGAACCTGAAAAAAAGACAGCTGCTGCTTTCATTCTGCTGCCAGAGGAATTATGTCACGTGTCCCTGTTGGCAACCATAGCATCATTGAATCAAGTTCAGTGTGTAGAACCAGAGCTTTCTATGTGCTACTGTATAAAAGATGCATGAGGCTTCCTTTACTGTTAAATGTTCCTTGTTTTTCAGAGTGAAATTCAGACTGGTAAGCACTGATTATTGAGTGCGTTTACATGCACTTAATAATCCGATAACTGCTGAAAAATCAGATTTTGACAGTAATCTGATCAACGTGTTTACATGCACTTGAGTAATCAGATAATGGGGAATCTCTGGATCTACATGAATCAGGAAATAATCGGATTCCTGCTTTGCAACTGGCCAATAAACTGACAGAAGAAGATCTGATGTAAACCTATCATATCATCGCCACTTTACCTGAAAATGTGAACATATATCATCTAGAAAATAAAGAATATTTAAATCCCTCATTTTGTCAACGTGGCAACGTTCCTTGCTCATTTCTGGTACATGCGCAGACTGAGAAATCTGAAAGAAATCAGAGTAAGAGTAAGACTGAGAAATCTGATTACTGAGCCACAATGCAGCTCTCTTTATTGGATTTCTTAACTGGATTTCTAGATCAGGTTTCTAGATTGGAGTATGGTGTTTGCATGATCATTTGAATAATCGGATAACTGCAGAAATCCGATTATGATCGGATTATCGAGTGCATGTAAACATTGATTTGTTAATCAGAGTAACACTAGGTGCGATGCTATTCAAAAAGTGGTTTGTGACACTAACTGAATAAAAAATTCTGAATTTTCTGAAATTTCTTTTGTTAGATTATGTTCTTCACAAATCAAAATAAATGCAAAAGCAGAACTGAAAAATCCTTGACAAGAGCAGATTAAACTCTTAAGCCTGATTATTTGCCCCAGACTTAAGAGGTTAAAGAACCATACATTTAAAAAGGTTTCTGGCATCTTCACTTTTAAGAGTGCATATGCCCAAGTCTGCTCTTATAGTGCCTACTCTAGTATTCCCCAAAACGACAGCACCTTACGTTCCACATGTGCTACCGTTCCCTATTCTGTAAAAGCTGATGATCATGGGCCGCTGGGACAACCACACAGTTCAGAGGTTTTGCAGGACGAACGTCTGAACCTCTGTCAGGGTCCCGGTGGCTCGGAGATGGCAGTGCTGGTGGCGATACCGGTGGAAGGAGGAAGTGATGGAAGGAAAGACAAGATGGAGAGGAAGAGACTGAGAAAGTGAGCTAGAGAGAGAGAGAGAGCGAGAGAGAGAAAGTGAGAGAGCACAGTGAAAGCGCCAGCACTATAACAAATGGGCCTCGATCCGGAGCCAGTGCAGTCCTTGGCGGATGTAGCGCACAAGTTCCGTCATGCTGCTGTGTTGCGTCAGTGGTTCCATCACTGAGTCCAGCTCCTGAAAGAACTCTGTCAGGCATAGAACACACAAAGACACAGTGTGAAGACAAACTCTGAGCAGGTATCAGGAATTCAAACTTCTTGCACTTCTTACTACATTAAAAAAAAACTCATACGGAAACTTTGAGTACTATTTAATACCAATACTGATTTGATATTTATTTATCCATAAGTACCTATTCTAAATGTGTTTATTTTTGTTTATAGGCTTCTGCTGTGACAGAATTATCTTCAATCTACTGTTTTCTGTGTCGTTTTTCTTTCTGAATACATACAGTACATTTAAATGTAAGTGTATCTGAAATATGTGATTGTAACTGCTACCTGACAAGTGTGACAGTAAAATAAATAAATAACTCCCAAATCATAACTGCCTGGGATTAAATCTCTTGAATCTGAGTAGGCTAAGCTGAAAAATGAGGTGGGATGGACCGCAAAAGCTCTTTGTTTCAACAGAACAGTGATGGAAAATATCCAACAGTCTCTCTTCACCAGCTAATGACACGTCGCAATTAACTAAAGGCCAGTGTGCTCATAACCTCTCTGTATGGCTATAGCTGCTTGGGTGTACCTAACAGCCCTACATCTGAGCTCACTGTGCTGTAATTGGCCAATTTCAACATCATTCTGACCAAAGGCTGAACCCAACAGGCCCTAATGGAGTTCATTATGAAAAGAGACAGCGAGAAGGGGAGAGGGAGAGAGGGTCACAATGGCTTCTTATGGATGACTTCCGAGGCAGAGAAACCGCACACGACACATACAGTGCCTCTGCACTTTTTAATTAGCCTTCTCTAGAGGAACAAGCGCGAGAGGAAATGACAGAGGAAGCCACATCAAACCTCCAGCGCCACGAAGCCACTCCGTCTCCAGTGGTCCATACAAATGTTCAGTCACTGATAAGGCTAATGCGTGAAAGGGGCCAGCTCTGTCTTTCAACCTCCTTTCAACCTCTGACAGATGTAGATAACATGTAAAATAAGACCAATCAGGTTCACGAGAAAATGGCTATGCTGCTCATTCAGAATGAATATTTTCCAATACGCTATGAACCAGAGGGAAATGGATATGCTGTAACGCTGTGAGTGGAATTCCATTCTCTCACTGCCATTTTCAAACTTGGACGGCTCAACGATATGGTTGATTCAGGAGTTTTCATGTAAATTTCATCTACATTTTTTCTAAAAATTTAAAACCATACTTCAAGAAATTAGACCGTGACTATTAAACTTAACGGGCTGATTTTCCAGACATAAATACTAAACTTTATTATTCATGCTTATAGTCCATTGAAAATCAGTCTTGGACTAGGCCCAGTAGGAGACGGGAAAGCATGGTCCTAAATTTATCTGCAGACAGGCTGAGCACAGGTTTTAGTGTGTTTGTATGATCCTTGTCAACTTATAAGGTGGAAAAATTGTCACATTGCCAAATCACACTGTAACTGCCAGCCATTTGTGTTGGTTTATCAGTGACTGATAAATGTGTCACATGATCAATATGTGTAGATGTATGCCAAGGTTTTAACACCTCTGATCAAATAACGTGGTTTGATTTTGTAAGTGAAAATAATTGAACCCCTTAAAATGCCAGGAGCCACAGGTTGGTCCAGATTGTTACTACACACTTCTATAAACTAAGAATAAGTGAGCACAAACTTTTGCATATGACTGTATATCCACATGGATGGACCAATGCTAACTTGGAGAACAATCTCTGGTATCAGACAGTGTTCTGGTTGGTAAATTTGTGAACTTGGGTAACTTTTTATCACTTGCAATTATGACTTTGTCAGCCATTCAAGCACAGGTTCTTTATGGCACATGCCATACATTCACAGGTTAATGAGGTCTGTCTGAAAACTATGAAGAAGTTCTAAAAATCTCTGTTTCACTGTGACTATAGCTAAGGTAGTGGTAATTTACTGGAATATAAATAAAAGTATAAATAAAGGAAATGACTTAAGCAATAGTAAATACATTGTTTATTAGAAAAAAATCTACTAATTACTTTGAGTTATTTTAGGGAAGTTTTCCAGACCCAGATTAAGCCTAAGCCTAGACTATAAAGAATTCCCTATGGTGATTCACCACTGGCACAGCAACTTCATCTAAGAGTAGACTTAATCCACGTCCAGGAAACTGACCATTAAATCACTTTTCACAGTACACACAAATTGTGATTTCTGCCTGTTCTGGAGGTCTTTCAATTTCTGTTGAAATTCAGTATCATTGACAGAATATATTCAAAATGTGGAAATGTTGAAATCTGGATGCAAATTGGATTTACGTCATTATAGGTTTTTTTTTGATATGAAGAAAGCTGCAGGTGTGCTATTTGTTTTATCTCTGCATGGTCATCTTTGTAGAGAGGTGTATATTGTTTTCATAGCATGGAATTCTCACCCCACCACTTATGGGAGAAATAATGCATTTGATTGTATAAATTATAAATACCCAAGTAGTTTTCCATTCAGAAAGAGGTTAAGTTAATATTCACTTTACACAAAGAAAGCTAGATGCCCAAGATTTTGACTCAGCTCCCCATTAGTTCACCTTGAACATTAGCTGAAGCTAGCTAAATCAGTCAGCTAACAGGCACAACAGAACACATAAGCTGCATTTTTGGGCTTTAAAAAAAGTTGTCTGGTTTATATGTTAAAAAAAACAGAAGCTATTTATCTAAGCTTAGCCAGTGTATAGCTTCTCTACAAGCGAGTTGTGAAAACTGTTTTACTCCTTAATGGTTATTAAATATTAATTTAATTAAGTTGAATCTATCCATCAGAGGGAAATATGTACTCAACTCCTCTAACAAGTGTAGTTTATTACACTGCTGAATGCTGCCAAACGCAGCTCTGGTTTCCAAGGCCTACCTTGGCTTTCGTGGGCCAGCTTCTCGGCCGTGTCCCAGTGCTCATAGCTGCGCAGGATGTTGTTGGTGATGTTGACGTGGCTGGCGGCCATGTGGTGGATGCGCTGGGGGATGGCCACGCTGCCTGACGAGGATGAAGAGGAGGAGGAAGAGCCCACGGCTCCGGTGCTACTGCTGACAGAGCTGATGGGGGAGGGACTCAGGGACATGGGAGAGGGCGTGCCGGTACTTCTGTATGGGTAAAGTGGAAGGGGACGTTCACATTAGCTCATAAAATAACAGAAAATATGATCATGAAAAGTCTGATGTAAAAAAAACATGCAACCTCTTTTCTGCAAGTTAACAGGCCTCAATTATTTTTGAGTAACAGCATTGAATCTAATTACTACAGAACTGCAATTTTGCATGGTCTGATCTCCAAGAAGCCGTAGTGCCTTTTTTATATAATGAGCAGTTCAGAAACCGAAAACACACCCTTATATTCATAAAATGGCAGGTGTTACTAGACGAGTCACAACTGCTATTTTGAGATTTGTGTAAAGGCCACAATCACATTAACCCCTAAAATCTCAGGCTTATTACATACTCAGGCTTATTATATAGTAATTACAGGGACTTCAATGCAAACTTGCTGAGCTATTCTTAGGATATAGAGGTGTGTAATAAAATGTTGGGCCTGCTGGTGAGCCCTGGCTGCTTAAGGGGTTAACCTTTAGAAGTCTAGAGTTATTATTGCTGTTGCTATTAAAATGCTACACTACTTAATAAATTGGATGGCACTGGATGATGTTACAATTAAAATGTTTATTTTGTTATAAAGACACATTTCAGAGAAAGAATTTCATAAAATAGACAGAATCTGATTGTTTTACTGTAAAATCAAGTTAACACTATGCACTGCTATTATAAAACACTTTCAGAAAAACAATTTTTGAGATTTGTTTTTGAGAAAAATGATTTTAAAAATGGGCTTCAGAGCAGCAAGACCTCAGAGAGCATGCACCATTTGTGTGAACGTTGTCATTAATACAAAGGAAATCAACATGTGTGGATATTCCATTTAGATCCTACAGGAAATTAGCTTTTGATTGGTTTATGACATGACTGTGCCAAGTGTGGGTGAAGCTTAGCCTTCATAAAAGTTGATAGCTTTAGGAAAATACAGTTAAAGTGGAATCTAATTGACTAAACATGTGGAAATAGTGATATTAATGTTGAGTTCTGACACGTTATAAATACAATTTACCCAAAAACCTAAAAAAAAAATTTGATGAGACCAAAATGGTCATTTCTGCCTGTAGTGTCTTACCTTAACTACTATGTAATTAGACAATTACATGGTTAATTACATAGTTACATAATAAAATACATTTACATTCATTTACATTCTGTATCGGCAGGTTTTAGTCTGCACTTCTGACTTCAATGTCAAGAAATGACAAACACATGCAAAAAAGTAAAGGAAACAATGCTTTGACTACCTTAGCATAGTTCCTCGCCTGAACGTAATAAGCATCAAGCTGAGGTTTTTGCTCTCACACAAGCGCAGCTGGAACTGTGTGCCAGTCAACGAACACAGACATCAGTCTTTTTAGTGCTTAAACCTAAACAATCAGGCCACGTCGCCTGTAATCCAGCGATAAATTGAACCTCGCTCAGGCCCCGCAAGGCTAAATTATGTTCGCTGTCAACAGTGAAGCCCGTTCTTGGGCAGTTTTGCGGGGTTTGCACGAATAAACAAACCACTGGCAAGAGGGAAAGACGGCAGAGACAGCAGGAAAGGAGAAAAGATTCATTATGGTGAAGAAGGTAAACAGTGCAGAGAGGAAAGTGGGGGGGGGGGTTTGGGGTGGTAGGGGGTGCTGGTGTTGATCATAGCTGCAGCAGGTAGGGGAGGATTAGAACGCTCTCTTTGCTGCTAATGTATTAGCGAAGGGCAGAGAAGCTGGAGGGGTCTGGCCGCCTAAGCTAATTGGTTTTGACAGGCGCGCTGGCTGCAGAGCAGCAGGCCTGGGTAGTGTCCAGCCAGAGGCCAACTCGCTCTCTCTCTTTCTCTTTCTCACACGCACCGAGCTTCCTGCGCTAGCCCGCCCCGCGGACGCTAGGTTGCCATGGCGCTGGTAATGGAAGAGCTGCTGCCTTTCCAGAGTTCATCTCTTCATGCCCTCTCATTTGCTTAAAGTAACCATGACCGAGGTTTTGCAACGCACGCCCATAGGTCTACACTTTCCCACTGCTTACTGCAAGCTGAAGAGGAGGAGCTCTTCTGGAGGTTAGGGAGTGATATTAAAGAAAAGAAAGGACTTACTTTCCATTGGCTCCCCATGGCGAAGGTGCTTGGGAACTTTTTGCCGAGTTCTGCAGAGAAGCACGAGAAAGCAAACATTATTTATGTTAACCGCCAGAGCGCGTTTGGTGAACGCAGCGCTCGTGGTGGAAAAACTCAAACACGATTAATCATAATGGGCTTACAGTCTGACAATGCGTGCAGATAATTGATGGTATTAATTTGTACACTAACCGAATAAATGAACTGCTTTTAATAACGGCATGCAAAATTAATGAGAACACGCTATTCAAACAAATACGAATTCAATTTAGCCGGGCGAAAATTGGCTTCGCAATGCTCGGAAACTCTTGCTCAGCTCCTCTGTTGTAGCAGACGTGGTGGGGGGTGGGAGGTTCTTTACCTTGAAATACTCCATTAAGGAGCGTGAATATTTCATCGCGTGATCCTTCTTCAGCTTGAACATCCGCAAGTACAGCAGGGATAAACAACGATTGCTGCGGAGAAAGGAAACACATATTGCAATTAGGCACAATGTGCAAACACAGGCTTGTTACCCCGGTTAACTCCTTAAACTCTTCATCAGCCTCACAACAACAGCACAGAGCAAAAGTACGAGACCACCTTTCATTTAGTTCACTTCCAGTCAAAACAGATATTTAAGATACTCAGGAGATAATCCTGATGAAGTTATATGAGATAATTCACTTGCTCGAAAAAAAAAACCCTTCAAGACACGGTAGACCACCAAAACTGTCACCATCATAGAAACAGCACTTTAAGCTGTGACTCTGTGTTTCTGTCCATCGTTTCACTGTGAGAAGACTATGTGTAGTTGTCAAGAAGCGATTAAAAAAAAGAAAATTGACAAAAAAAAAAAAAAA
>JAILXH010124296.1:19862-31290 GCA_023558415.1 Piaractus mesopotamicus
GCGTGTGTATGACTCGTCCTGTTTTTAAGCTCCGTCTTGGACAGAGCGCTGGGTGTGTTTCTAATAAACAAAGGGTAGGCGCTTTGGTGAATTGGACAGAATGAGAACCACATTAGATGAACTGTTGTTATGACTGCAGGCTCCTTGTGAGTCAGCGAGTTTATGAAGCTGAGGGGAATTTTGAGAAAGAAAAAAAAATCTTTATTTGACACTTTATTTGAAGGCTACTTTCCTAGATACTTCATGACAAATGGCACTGTATTGACAAAAGGGGCCTAAATGATGGTTCTGCTTATAATTGTTATCAATTTATAAGACACATGATCTATGAAAGATGCCCTCAAACTAAAGTGGTGCAGTGAAATATGTCTGAAACGTATCACTTTTTCAATACGGCAGTAGTTCTTTTTAAATATGTTATTCAATGAGGATGGATGTGTTATAAAGTAGGTAGCCTTTAAAAGTTTTGCCAAAAATTCAGATTTTATATACATTAAAGAAAGAACGGGAACACTGTTGTAAGGAATGGTCCAATTTATAGTATTTATTAAAAGCATATCGTTTTGTACAAACATATACAATTCTATACACAACAGACAATTGCAAAATCCATTTCGAAACAAACTCAACCCACTTCATGACCAAAAAGTGCAAAACGCAGCGAGTGCATGGCAAGTTCTGTAACATATGGATGTCAAATGAGCAATAATCTAGTTTTTTGCTGGATGTCAATCGCAAATTGAGTTACATTTGTTTAAACATTTGACTAAATGCCACTGGCATAAGATATTATATTGAAAGTATGGTTCAAACTCTTTCCCAATGCATGCATACTTTGAAACATCCATAATATGAATTAAAATGGGAATAAAGGCATCAATTTTATAAAACAATCTTATAATTTATAGCTTCACATGACCTGCCATAGGAACGAGAAACAGTTTCGTGTCTGGATGTGAGACGTAAAGTAAAAGCTTCGGGATGAGATCAGTTGCATGAATTCGGAAATGTACAATTAATCAAAATCAGAATTACTTTAAATTAATACTTATTTCTTTAAATCTGCTTAAAACGTATCAGTGGATTTTAAGTAATCGGGCTGAAGGGAAATCAGGTTTAACGAATTGAAGAACTGACCTCAACACTGCTTTACTTCCAGTCTTTTAGTATCATTAACTGCCTGTGCAAACAAAAATAGTCCATCTGTACCATCAGTCCTAAGCCTTATCTGAAACAGTCTGTTCCAGGGCAGGATACCCTGCTGAAATACATGCATGGTGTTACATTAAGGCACTTAACATTCATTTAGAACTTTGGTTTCAAAGTTTAAAGTGGTTTTTTGCGTGGCCTGGGGCACATCCCCAGACACTGTGCTACAAGGAATGTAGAATCAACTAGTCCCAATCCCATAAAAATTAATAAAAAGAATTACAAAAGTAAGGATCAGCATGAAGAGGAACAAAATGCACTCTCAAAAAGGTTCCTACATGGTTCTTGGTTTGGACATATGGTTGAACTAGTATAGGACCTTTACGTTATGTGGAGGCTCATTTAACTTTAAAAAGGTTTTTTCACATTTGCATATCTCAATTACATTGATTTATTAAAGAACCATCCACTGAAAGGTTCTTTAGGGTAGTGGTTGTCAAACTGGTCTTAAGGGGCCCCCCAAGGCAGAGTAAAAATATGGACCACCTGAGGGTTCCCAAGGACCAGGTTCAGAACCACTGCCTTAGGGAACCAAAAGTGGTTCTTCTATGGCATTGCTGTAAAATCCTTTTTTGGCACCTCTATTTTTAGTGGAAAAGGGTTTGCTACTTAAAGTGCATGGGAGCCCCAATGGGACTCCTAGTATTATACATCATAATATGGTAAAAATCTGTAAATTCGTGAACCTTGGTTTGCTTCAAGTGCAAAAACAATGTCATCTTAATGGTGAACAAGTGAAAAAACGGTCAACTTCACTAGAAATAATGGAAGACCTTGCCCTCAGAGAAATAAGGCACATAAAAATGAAAAAAAGAAAAAACAGTTACTGATTTCATGAAACGATGCCAGCGACATCACAGGTTAATATATCATTTGCTTTCGCCTGTCCGATCTGTCTGTGAAACTGACCTTGCTTGTGTGTCTTCCAGCAATGCATATTTGGCCCCAAAGTTACACTTTTTATACTTGGCATGAGGTTAAAGATGGTCGCAGGCAATGGAGTGACTACAGACTTGGACAAATTGAGCTCCTGTAAAGAGGTCAGTCCATTGAACACATCTGGGCCTACACCCTTGAGTTGCTGGTTGTTTGATAGGTCCAGGACCTGCAGGTTCCTCAGGCCTCTAAAGCTGCTGGGTTGTATTGTTGACAGTTCAAGCAGGCCGCTGAGAGACAAATAGATCAGATCTTTCATCTCCTCAAAGGCGCCCTCCTCAATGATGGTGATGAGATTTCCGTCCAGGTTCAGATACTGTAAGGGAATTCCTGCAAGTTTGGGCACCGTCCGCAGCCTATTTCCTGCTAGCATCAGACTCTTAATATATGGAGCATGACCTTGTGGATTCCTGGAGACTGTAGTGAGAAGGTTATTAGAAAGGTCCAAACTAATGGGGGTCTCCTGGCCCTTGGTGGTGAAGAGATCCAGGTTAAAGTCCTGGAACAGGTTGTCACTGAGGTCCACATCAGCCAGTGGAAGCCCAGAGAAACAGCCATCTCCAAGGCTCTCCAGTGCATTCTGACTTAGGTCTAGAGTCTCTAGATAGCGGAGTTTGGAGAAAGCCTTAGGACTGACCCTGGTGATGAGGTTGTTGCTAAGGTCCAGGCTGACCAGGGTGGTGTAGCCTGGTCCAGACAGCATGGAGTCTGTGATGGAGCCGATGGAGTTGTGAGACAGGTCCAGGTGGGATGTGTCCAGAGGAATGGGGACAGGAGCAGTGCCTGGACCAACTCCACTACAGTCCACCTTGGTCAGGCTAAAGCTGTCGAACAGACCATAGCTCTCTATCTCACACCGGCACTGTGGGTGGCAATTCTTTACCTCTCCTGCAGTCACCAGAGCTAGCAAGGAGGGCAGGGTGAGACACAGTAAGGCCACCATGGTGCTCTGTGAAGAAAACACATGAAATGGATTAAGGGGTGCCTTAAGACTACCTCTCACAGCACTAGGCATACAGTCTTATGCAAATGTTTAAATACCCCTGGTCAAATTGCATGTTGCTGCCTTTGTGCATTTTGTTGTG
The DNA here is from genome assembly GCA_023558415.1 of Piaractus mesopotamicus. Taxonomy (NCBI): domain Eukaryota; kingdom Metazoa; phylum Chordata; class Actinopteri; order Characiformes; family Serrasalmidae; genus Piaractus; species Piaractus mesopotamicus. Next base: position 23,093 of record JAILXH010124296.1, read on the forward strand.
CAAATTTTAATACATAATTTCTGCAGTTAACGTATTAGAAAAAATAAAACTTTAAATGCGCCATAACTTTTGTACAGGATACATTTTGTTTTAGTTTTTTCCAATTGGGAAGACCTAAGCTCCCATAGGCCACCCCATACCTACACCCCTGATTTCTGTACCATTATACTGGTATTGGTGTCATACAGCACTATTAATTTTTAGTTTTAGTGGCATTGCTACATAACAAATGCAATGTATATCATTTACTGGTGATTTATATTATTTTTAAAGAACAGTTCAAAGCACATAAAACCAAATAACTTATATGTTTCCTTTCTGGAAATGCGGCGTCTGACAGTTTAACATTTACAATAAGGTGTAAGATTCAGATTAATGCAATTTTAGGCCACACAGTCAAATCAAAACAAGCTATGACAGGTTTGGAAGACATTCTTTTAGTATGAGGAACAGTATGCAGGATACCTAGATATTTTTAGAAAATATTTTGATGCTGGATTTTATCAGCACAACCGCCACAACAGCCGTTCACTGTTCTCGTAGCTTCTTTGTGTGGATGACTGGATATCATGCAAAATGAGCACTAAATGAAGCATGTTAGGATTATGCAATTTAATGTGTATTTCAAAGTTAAAACTTTTTTGACACAGTCAAGTATAGAATTGTATTGTTTTCTGTCATAAGCATAAACAGAAGTATTCAGTTATCTTCCCACAACTGCACAAACCAACTCTTAGCCTAGCATTAAATATGTTCTTGTACCAGAACAACAGATTTTGTAGTGGTAACGAGTGTAACATATGTCCCAGAAACGGCTGTCGCGGCATGTTGAGTAAGGTCATGTAAACGTTAGTGTAAGGCCCTGCAAACAAGTTAGCCCAATAAATTCTTGTCCTCTGAACTTATCTAGGATACATAATATTGTATAATCTGGTATCTGTAATTTAAACCAATCCACACCTTATACATACTCGTTAATAGTTATACATACTTATTTGGTGACAACTGTGCGCAGGCAATATTTTAAGGCCGTCATGCTCAAGGATCCTTATTTAAGGCCAGAGCAAGATTATAATACTAAACTGTATAATACAAGACTACCCCAAAACACTTTCACATAATAATTACAAAGAAGTCAACTAAACAGTCCTGAACATATCGTTGGTGTCAAAACAAAATCTCAAAATCTCAAAAAAGTAATTCATAACTTTCAGTATACGTTGATATAAAGAGATTTTATTCTAAGTAATTTTGACTCCCTTTGTAAAGGACAGCAGGCATTTTCAAATTATGGAAAAAAGACAAAAATGGAGAGACAAGGTTTTGTTCCAACAGTGACAATATACAACATGTATATTTACAGTGAAGGGGAGTTTGTATTACAGTGTATTTTCCCTTTAACTCCTCAAGCAAGAGCAACTTGCCAGCCCTAATTTATTATTATTTTTTAAACTTCCTTGGCTCCCAGAGGACTTGACCTAATTCTGATGATCAAAGACTGTATTCCATGTTTTTTCTTCTTCAATTACAGTAGATTTTCACGGTTAGAAGGATGTAAGGCTTTTTTTAAGGCATGAGTGTGAGATGCTAGGGTTCCTCATTAAGTTGATGATGACAAATATGCAACAACACTGTTGTTTTGATACTTAAAACGATGAACTGTATGAACCCCACTACTGAACTGTGTTAGGTCAAGCCATGGTGCAATTCCACAAGCTAACTCACAATGCTAACTAGGCATTTACTGTCATATAAATGACCATAAACCAAAGTATACATTTCAGTCCTTATTAAAAAGCTATAAAGCACATACCTCTTGAGTTGCTCTCTGAACAGAAGGCTTACGGCACTGAGTTCTGAGAGTTATGCCAGCAAATGGGCCTTTTGTTTAGGCACATGACCTGAACTTAAACCTAATTGCCCGACTGTGTCATAGTGTAAACACTACTGTACACACACTAATAGTGGACAGAGGTGATCTATGACTCCCAAACAGTGAGCCAAAAGAACTGTCAGCATGAGCCAGCATAAAACTGATTACAAATTAGTGGAAAAGTGCAAGCTTGCATGTTGAAGCGTAGCGCTCCTCTTTAATGGATAGCTATCACTTAGGCTAATATACCACAGCTTTTGGCTAAAGGTTTGCCTTTATGTAACCGGGTTACATAACTATAACACAACAGGTACAATGAAACACTTGAGTGCACCGCGATGACAGATAACCATGGATTTTATCACAAATTCTTTATTTCCCCCAGAAGCTCAATCATGTATAAACTGCGGATAAAGTTGAAGGCTCTCACACACAAATCTGAACATTTTCAAAACAGTCATTTCTCTGTTTTCCTTTCCTCGCTGACTGAACCCGTGAAAAAAGGGTGTTGGTGGCAGTTGCTATCACCGCTTGGCTTGTTGTTTCAGTGACTTCACCCTATTGCCACTGGCCTAACAGGAGAGAGAGAGAGAGCAAACGGATGTCTAAGTGTTCTCCAAATAAACTTTTGCCTAAGCCTCAGTGCATGTTCCTCCCTCCTATGGAGATCAGTGGCTACAGCCAGAAATGTCTTTTTTAATAGGCACTTTTTAAAACTTTTAAATGCGGTTTTGAAAAAGGCTGACCAGAGCTGTTCTCAAAGGAAAAATCACTTTTACGTAATTACCCCAAACATAGCCGGTCAGCCAAGACATGTTTGGTGTCTAAAGTTTGCTTCTGTAGTTTTGCACTGAAGTTATGAGGATAATGTAACAGATTTTTAATAACATAGACTTTCTTTACTTAGCTACATTAGTAGGCCCAGATCATCAAGCTATCAGCCCCTGGGCACAAATGTTTGGTGGGCTCCGACATCTTTTTTGGGTTGTCAATGATTTTTTGTATGATATCACAACAGGCTACACAAGTGCCTACACAGCACCACAATAGCAGCACACTGACTGCAGTGTTGGGCACGTCACCACTATGAAATGCTTTTTTTTTTTTTTTTCAATGGAGAGAAAACAACAGCAAGATTGCGCACACATTAATGAGAACACAGCTTAACATAAACCCAACAAACAATGCAAGACTTCCCTAAACCATGTGTCTGTTCTTGACAAGCAAAACATCAACCATAACGAAGACAACATGAATTAAAATCAGATAGCAGAAAAAGCAGCAAACTTAAAATCCAAACTGTCAAGCAGTCTAGCTAAAGCATACTGCCACTCCGGTGGTTGATATATATACGTGGCTTTGGAAACGGGCATCTTCTACTCTGTAGAAGTTTCAGGTCTCGCTTTTACAGATCCACCAGACACATCTTTCGAATACCTGGAGCTTCTGATTCACATACATTCACAAGAACGTTAGCCCACTGCTAAAACCTGAAAGCTTAACCGAGGTAACGGAGGGTAGTTTAACGGTTGCTAAGCAGTGATTTGAGAAGAAAATGAAGCGGGCGTTTAGGAAAGACATGGAGAGCATGAAGATTATGATCGGCTGTCACACAATGACAAATTACACCGTGTCCTAACAGCAAGTGAGTGTTCAATTGTAGTATCGCATTGCGTTGCAAAGCCTTCATTATTTTTACACTGGAACATCAAGTTCGTGTGTCAAGTAATCCGCACATCAACTTCCATTGCTCCTGACCAGCACACCAGCACCCAAAACACAACATAATCTAGTGACCAGCTATGCTGGTTTTTCTAACAGGGTCATTTAAACATTAGAGCAATGTACAACAACTATTCATCAGTAAGTAACTTTAAAACATAAAAGTGCCGGAAATATGGTGACCACTGCAAGAATTTCCTGTTCAGTGGTTTAAATCCTTAAATGGCCAAATGACTCAAGTCCAAACATTTATTACATGCTTCTAAAACTCTGAGCTTGCAATGTAGTTCATATTGCTACTAAATAAAGAGTCTTATGATGTAATAAAATTGAGATTTTATGAGGTTAAAGGACTATCAATGTCCTTTACAGACAGATCACTCCTACATGTAAAGCAATAAAACAAATATGAGCATCTGACATCATATGTTTGACTTTGTTGCCACGTGCTAAGAAAGAAATCCACGAACTTAATTTCAGCGCCTAGGACCCATTTCACGGAAAACTAATTTTTCCTTGCTTTTTTGAAATAAAAGTGATTAATGTACCAAGTAAACATTGTCAAAGTTTCAAAACATGCCATACCTTATCCACACAGTCCATATATGAACACTAAGCTGCATAAAACAGCTCCTATTGAATTTATCGTTCCTGCGATGTCATGAAAAACCAAAACATTTACATATATCTACCTATCCAGCGTACAGCAGTTTGGTCCTGCCCATTCATGTTGAAGTTATGAGGAGGAGGAGAATACAGGGCAGGGATAAAGTGAGGTTTGAAAACGATCATGTAAAAATTATGACATAAATCCACACAAACATTATAAGTGGGCCACAGAGACAAAAATAAAACACAAGAAAAATGAAGGATATTAATTATAGCACTTATATAGCACATTCAGCATATGCAGAGTCTTACCTTAACATAAAATGCAATTGACACCTCATTTTTTGTGTTTTTTTTTTCACTTTCATGAGTGTAAATCCTGGAAATCAGCAGAGAAAAAACAGAAGGGACTGGATGAGGTACCTTCAAAGTACTTATGGCAGCAGACATCTGGCTGTTTCATGGGGATCATGACCTCTCCAGGTGTTATCTCAACTAACCTTCTCCTAAAACTAACATGAGCGTAAGCGTTTTGAGGTATTTAAAGAGTGAACGCTCCAAAAAAGCCACAAAGCAATTTTCAACCACATATTTTCTTCCTAGAAATACTAGGAAGGCCTTAGGGAAATGACCCAAGGCCTGCCCACAAACCTTTCACAAATCATGCTTTCACAAAGCCTCAGCTACACTCAGAAATAAAGGCATGAAACTGTCATTGGGGCAGTACCCCTCTTGTCACTGGGGTGGTACCCTCAAGGGTACATCTCAGTACCTTTAGTCAAGGAACATAATTGTACCATAATCCATTGAAACGATATTTTCTAAGTTGTACTGACTCCACACTCCCCGTCTCGCCTCCAGGCTTTAAATTTATTGTTCTGTTTTAAAATATTAAGTTATGAAAAGGTACAAATATGTACTTTTCACCTGGGAAAAACTTATTTAAGGCACACAATTGGACCTTAAAACCACCGATGTACCTTTGAGGGTACATTTACATTGTTCATACCTTGATGAACAAAAAATGTACATGCACAGAACCTTTATTTCTAACAGTGTAGAAGTCGGTTCTGATGCTTATCTGGGCTGCTTTTGGCTGTTTCTAATATCTTCAACAGAACTAGAAATAAATTGTTTTCAGTATTACAATAATGTCTACATTTTTACTGAAACGTAACTCACTTGTGGTGTTTGTGGATGCAAAATTGTCAAATACAGAGCACAGTTAGCACGATAATTCAAAGCAGCTCACCCCATGCTGTTGAGAGAACTGAAGCGAGTTCTCAACTATTTAATTAGCAGACAGCAGACCTCCTAATCCAATAAAGCTGAATGAATGCACCGCCTTAAGAAGAGTCTGATTTAATATGAGCTTATGCTGAATACAGTCCAGCATCACAAGCTTTGGAAAAGCTTATAATTCAGTGACTATGTTATACATTTGCTCCATGTTGTAAAAGACATGACAGAACAATAATGATACGCACTATGTGTGATTTACAAGCTTTTGTCTTACTAATGCAAGCATCTCTTCATGTGCAATGTTATGACAGAAATCTCCTAAGTCTTCAGCAAACACGTAGACAATAGTAAGTAGAGATGTCAGAGCTTTCTCATCCCACCCTTCTGTAAATCACTCACAAAGAAGGTGTAAAAAGTGCAATGTATAATGAATAGCTACAAGCTAACTTCTGACAGATTAAAGGCAAATTCCACCAATTTCTCTAAATGTCTCCATAATTCAGTGGTTGAAATGTAAACAATGTCATTCAGGGTGGTTTGATGAGAAATGGTTCATTTGTAGAGAAACTTACTGACACTTCACAGTGGTGGTGATAGGAACCAGAAGTCCTGATGTCCTGATGAACCACCAACATACACAAGGCTTCTGAGGCTTTCGTATGTAATGTTGATGATAGTAAAATAATAGTAAATCTGAAAAAAACTGTTTTCTTTGGGGATTATTTTGCCTCAGAACACCCTTCATGTATGTATCCTTCCACCATGAACAGATTAGAATAAATTGATTAATATATGTTTTAGGCCAAACATATCTCAAGACAACTGTAAAGCACTGTCTCAGGCATCAGGCAGTGTATTAACAACCATTTAATGTAATAACTTTCTGTTATTAAACTCTTCAGACGTCTGGTTCCTATCACTACCGCTGTGAACAATTCTGACTTACTAAGTTTCTCTAGAATTAAGCATTTTGCACCAAACTACTCCGAATGACTTTGTTTACATCTTAAACTTTGAATTATGCAGAATTTTTTGAAAAATCAGTGGAGTTCCCCTTTAACACTCATTTGTAAAAAAAAAAAAAAAAAAATCTCTAAATGATGTTTCAACATTTCAAACTACTGAAATCCTGTGTCCTGGACATAAACTAAGGGTGCCCAAAACATGTCTTGTGGGGCCAAAGTGTAAAGTTTGTAGTGGGCCATGGGCCAAAAAGACAAAACAATATACAGAATAATAAAATGAACATAAGAATTAGGAGAGTAAACATCCACTTGGGCCAACTTTGGCACATCGGTCAAACCCTTAGTTAACATCTTCCCTCTTGGAGGGTCAAATCAACTCTGTTAAGCACTTGGGCTGTTTCACTGTTGCTCACACCTCTCACTTTGGAGCTTTCGCATTTTGTTTCAGATTAAAAAGATTCAAATCAAGAAGAACCGAGCCTAACAACATTCAGTTCCTATGCTGATAGATGTAGGATGTACTAAGAAGTTCCACTGCAGCTATACAGGGTTAAACTTACGCAAGTATATTTGTGAGGATATGAATCTACTGTTCACATGATTACGTTTTGGTCATTAACATTTAGTTCCTAGTTCCTTTTTTTAGGGGTGTTTATTTCATTTTCTCCTCTTGGTTCAGTATCTGGGCTGCTTTACTGTTAGTCACACCTTTCAGTTTGGCGCTTTTAGTACTTTATTTGAGACCAAAAGGTTCCCAAAGAGAAAAGAACAGTGCCAAACAGCTCCTAATGCTGATAGATGCTGTGTGCTGCAGTTCTATAGGGAACTCAATACTATTTTCAACTTAATTCTGTTGCACTCAAGCTTTTTGGTAGCGACTTTTACTTCAACTGGAGTCATTAATTCAGTGAAGTTTGAACACTTTTACTGGAGTTTGGGTTGAGGCCACTCTGCCCACCTCTGTGAGCAGTACGTAAGCAGGCTACGTGCCTACGTTCAGATGATGAAAGACTCTGGCAAAGTGTGAGAAGTTGCACTTTTGCATAAAATAAGACACAGCTGAGTAGAAAAGTGAGTGTTAACGAGTATCTGTTCGCCTTTACTGCCGGTACAAATCTCAGTATCGATCCGCCTGACTGAAGCAAAACGTCTATACAGTATGTTAGCGATTTGTACAGTTTGACACGAAATGTGTTGGTTTGTACGTGCGATCCGTTCCTCTTTTCAACAAACGATCCACGACAAAGTTAGCAGTCTTTTCTAACTCTTCTGAGACACTCACCACGCTCCTCCGCCGCTCCGCTCCATGTCCGTTGGATTGCATTCACTTTTTTGAAGGAGGATCTAAACGCTGCAGTCGAGTTTCGCCTACATTGTAGAAACAGCCTCGTCCGTCACATTTCTCTTATCCAGACGACAAGGCACGCCAAACGGGAAGGTTGTCTTTAGTGGGTGAAGGGAAAGCAGACCAAAGCCCATAGTGCGAGTCTGAGACTGGAGACTGGGTGTGTAAGAGTGTAAGTTAGAGCTTCAGTGTAAGAGCCTCGCCCACCGTGGCTCTCTGAGAGTGGAGAAGCAGCCTGAACGCGCCCACACTCTGGAAATGCAGCGGACAAGCTTCACTGCGCTGTAAGAGCCTCTGCAGACCTGATTAAACAGATATTCATCACTGCTCGACTGTGGACCTTTATGTTGAAAAGACCCTTATTTTACACCAATTCCTGAGTATCTATCTATCTATCTATCTATCTATCTATCTATCTATCTATCTATCTATCTATCTATCT
>JAILXH010124370.1:9469-26603 GCA_023558415.1 Piaractus mesopotamicus
TATACTGCATTCAGAGATATAGAACAGTGTCACTGTATATCCAGAGGGGCTGGACCTTTCATACTGAGATTTCTTTCTTCATTACAAGAACTTCAGCCAAGAAAGGATATAAGGACATTTGCAGAATGTACTATGGAATACTTAAACATATCAAATAACATCAGCACTGCAGCTGATAGCAAAAGCAATTTGGGGGAATATGTGAATATGATACTTTAACAAATAGCCTATATCCAGCAAAGAGACATTACTGCAGATAAATTCAACTCAAAGAGAGAAAACAACAAGGTAACAATGGAAGAGGTTTAGAAGGTACAGCACCGACCCTGACTACATGACACCAGCAAGAGCTGGCCATTCAGTAGAGTGAAAGCCACTCTAATGAATTCCTGAGAGAACATGGGTTGTGTGGTGTAGTGTCTGTGATAGGCCTGGCTCCTTTCCTAGCTAGGTGAGCACAAACGTTCGCTATGGCCCACCGCAAAAAACAAGTCATAACTAATTTAAAGTGGAAATTCCACCATTTTTGGCAAAATTCATGCATAACTCAACCACTGAGATGCAAACAAAGTCATTCAGAGTGGATTGATATGAAATGATGTAATGTAGACTTTACAGTGGTGGTGACTGGAACCTGGGGTCACTGTTTCTACAACACAAGAACAGCCATTTAATTTACCATTTTACTGACCAGTGAACCAACGCGTGTCTTCTGAGGTTTTATATGTAATGTTGATCAATGGTAAAACAGTGGTAAGTCAGAAAAAATACATTTTTTGGGGGGACTATTTTGCATTGCATCACCCTGCATGTAACCCTCCACCATAAACATATGTATAAAAATATACTTTATGGCCAAACCTTATCATAAAACTATTGCAAAACAAATGTCTTAGAGATCAGGCAACATATTTGTTATCATTTCATGTAATAGCTTTCTGTGACGTAGCTTTTAGAGGCATAAAATCCTTGGGACGTTTGGTTCCTGTCACTAACACTGCAAACAATTCTTACTATGTAAGAATCTCAAGAATGGTTTGTTTTACATCAAACCACTCTGAATGACTTTGTTTACATGTTAACAATTGGATTGTACAACTGAGTGACTGCCTTTCCCTGTAAAGTTCAAGCTACATATTAGAGTTGCTTTTTTAATCTCATTTTAGATTTAATTTAATGAAGCAATAGTAAAATGGTGAGAGGTGTGCAGAGAAACAGAGCTGTGCTCGAAGTTAAAGTCAAATGTCTACTACAGTATGATTTAAATTAATGCGTCGGATTTTTACACCTGAAAAGGCAACACATTTCTCACCAATATGTCTTAAGTTCTGGCATAAAGGGAAAAATATTACACATTCAAACCTAACACATTCTATCTGCTTCATATGATTATGTAATTGTGAATTTAGCACCTAACGCACGCTCTGGAACTGTGAAAGCTTTGAATCACCAAGATAACCAACCTACAAAATCAAACATTTCTAAAGAAAAAAAACATATTTATTGATTCTTCTTACAAATGAACAAATGAAATGATAATGAACAAATGAATTAATGATACTGCTGTCAATTCAGGTAGAGCAAAAGTATCTTCTGTAAGCCAAAACATTGAATTTTAAGGGATGCTTAGGCCAAAAATTAAATTTACAAAGTTTTTAACCTAAAACAGGGCTTAGTTTGAAAAAACACGACTAATTCACAGGGGGGCTGAACTCTGAATTTCACTCTACCGGCCGGTGACTACAAAGTACCATCAATGTACACCATAAATGCTTCTTTATTAACTATTTCAAATCAGCACACACCATGTAAAAATGTACTAAAAAAAAAAAAAACAGCGTCTTTACAAACACTGAAGCCCCTGCTAAAGCCTGAGTAGACTGATAAATCAATAACAGCAGTTTTTCCCATATGTCATTACATTTAGAATACAACATGATTTCATGTATTACTTTTATGTATTTTAATGGCACACATAACTGAATACATTATGGACAAAGCATTCAGTATTTAGCCATCACTACTTTTTCAAAGTATTCTGCCTAACACTGCTTAACCATAACTTTGAGGAGACCACTATGCATCAATCTCAGAACAGCAAAAACAAAATCAAGATACACAGACTTCAGAACTCATTATTGGGAAAAAAAAATCTCATCACTTCACGTCCAACATAAGCATGCTTGCAATTTTTCCCTATTATTCCAGCAGTTATGTCTTCAGATTTAATGCACCATGTTTAGAGCTAGAAAACTATTTGTTACTGCATTTATGTGATGTTATATGATCTGCTTCCTGCTTTGCTCTAAGCCGTGTTCATGCTTCTGGACCATATGTGGAGGAGATGGTGACATGCTTTTGTCCTGTTCCAAGGCCGTAAAGGTTATTGTTTAAACTGGCATTCTGACTGGTTAATAGCAGAAGTAGAATTTCGAATGAGTCATATATTTTGCGAGTTTATTTTTATTTGCTGTGGTTTTTGGGTTCATTTGTTAAAGAGATTTTTACTGGGTGGGCCATTTTAGGTTTGGAAAACCCATTTATGAGAGAACGTTCATTGCTTAAGAGCCTTCTTAACCCATTAGTTGTAAGATCCAACTTTACAGAGAGCATTGTGCAAACTGCTTTTTGGCTTTTGACCCTATGTAGAGCACTTTGAACTATATATGTATGAAAGGTAAAACAGAAGGTAAACAGAAGGTAAACAAAAAGCTTATTATTATTACTACTACTTAAAAACTACACACTTGCCTCAAAAGACATCATTTAGTAATATCACATGTACCTATAGTTTTATAAAACAGCAGAATAAGTCTGTATTAAAAACGATATATATTTAAATCATATAGGAACTATTTCATTATCCAAACCACTTTTAACTTAACATACTATTCTGACTTTGAGTGGGTTCATTCCTCACTCTCATAACTACATAACTTATGTATTAGTTTCACAGTAGCGTCAGAATAATTTACAGTAATGACTGAATAATAAGGCTTAAGAATGATTGCTGTATAAAAGCCTACAGTTTAAGGGGTTAATAGCTCTTTTTGTAAAAGAAGAATGAAAAAAGAAAGCACTCCAGCTGAATGACACTTTCTAAATGACAGTGGAAGAAAAACAGGTCACTAGAATAGACACACATAGCTAACAGAAGGGCTCCATTCCCTGCTGAAACCCCAGAGACCGAGACCGCACCTCTCTTTACCTCCCACACATTCTCATTCATCCCAATCAGAGATCCACACATACTTCAGACAGTCTACTGAGCAGCAATCTGCTCACCACTGGCCCGCAGCCTGTCCAGTACTGGCCAAACCCCAGCAGAGCAACAGAGACCTAAACACCACCTCTGCTGTCCCATTGCACTTGCACCACTGCTTCATATAACGAAACAGCCATTTTACTGTTTATCTATGAAGAATTCCCCACGCTCAAATAGGAGCTCGGAATACATCTTGGAGAATTTGGGCCTCATCCATCTCCACCTACTGAAGGTAATAAAAACGATTAGTTTAAAACCTGCGGAAGTAATTCATTCTAGCTCCTTTAGGACAGGAGTGTGCTTCTGACAGCTGGAGAAGGCGAGGGTGGGCTGGAAGCAGGTGGGAGTGCTCCAGAGAGCCTAAGAACACACAGTCGTAATGAACAAACATTAATAAACAGCCTAAAAAACATGAGTATGAAATCTCATAAAGGCTTAGCCTCCTAAGGCTCTTTAATCCACTTAGACTTGCTCTAATGTTTTCAGTCTACAGTAACACGGTGGAGTACAGCAGTGTTAAAGGGTGCAAGGGTGCAAACATGCAAACCACCTACACATTATACCAGCAAATGCGTATGTGTGAGCGCGTAACGAAGCATGTCAGTTTGTTTCAGGGTCTGTTCAATTATTCAATGCACAAAACAGTGTTTCTACTGTTTTCGCGGATCGACAGAATCAGTGGTGAGAGCCTGCTAGCAGAAAGTTGCTGCGGGATGAGAAGAAAGTACTAAAACATGCGATGGAGAAGAGCGTCAAGCCCTCTACTGACATCAATGTGAAAACATATTGTAAATCTCTTGTGTAATGTCCCTCACAAAAAAAACATGAAATGGCTCCACTTGGCCTACATTTTTTCCCCCCACTGTTGATCTGATTTGTTAAGTGACTTCAGTGTAGTCTTATTTAAATTTTTTGTTTGTTTGTTTGTTTTTTTCAGCTAATAGTGTGGACCAAAAAACAAATTTGCCACTTTTTACCATTTCGGTGGTCGTTATTTCGGTGCATCCCTACACTGTGTAAATAAATAAACACACAAACAAATAAATAAAAATTACTAAAATAAAAAAAGTCAATTTTTTGACAGCCGAGGTGCCAGACACAACCTGTTAATGAGGTTAAAAGCATGTTCTCTCAGTAATGGTTAAAATTTGTAAAATTACAGTGACTTAATTTCTTAGAAATACCGCCTTTTATTATAATTCAACAGTTACCCTAGTTTAACCAGTTGAATTATAGCATTTTTATAGTATTTCTAAAAAATTAAATGACTAATATTACATTTTTTTATTGAGAAAACATACTTTAAACCATTTAACCATTAAAATAAATGCAAATGTCTGTAAAATAAAAGGTGAACATCTGCTTTTCAGAATATACATTCTATTTCCGTTAATTAACAACAGAAATAAAACATTTGGTATTTGCATTCATTTAACTTTTTTTTCCCCCCAAAAAACAATCACTGACCATTAAACTGACAGTGAAAATCCTTTTTTACATTGCAGAGTTTCATGTAGATAAAAAGAGAGTGAATATGAAAATCAGACATTAAATCAAACCACTCTGAAGCTTTTTTTGAGTCCCCAAACGATGCTCAGTGTTCAGACCATAAGTATCTTCACTCTGTATGTGAATTTTAATCTTTGTCGTAGTATTGAGCACTGTGATAAAACACGTTAAAAGTCTAGTATCGTGACAGCCCTGTGAGCTTTGCTGAGTGCCTTGCTCCGGCCTACAGCAGAGGGAAAGAGTCTATGCGGCCAAGAAACTTAACTGATGGGATTCAAATCAGCAAGTTGGAGGCCAAATCGGACAAAGAGAGAAAAGGTCAGAGGAATGTTTTCAAAGTGCATAATCAACAGAAAAACAGCAAAAACAGGCTATTACTTACTTGCAGAATCTAAGACGAAACCTCAGAGAATGGTCGAGAGAGAAAGAGGAGAGTGAAGACGACAGAACACGAAAATGGAGCAAAGAAGAATAGTAGGATAGAGAGAGGCTGGCTCTGTTTATACGTGGTGCTGAGTGATCTCATCAGAAGCGGACAGTATAATAGTTTACACCTGAAATTACATTTACACTCGTGATCGCATGTGGTTGGATTTTGTGACTGGAGGGAGGCTGGTGTGCACATTTACTACGTCAGTTACTCTGGGCATTTTCTGTCAGGCAAAAATGTATGTAAATGACAATTATAGACAATTACAGCCATATGCATTACATATTTTGTTAATTTTCTAAGAGACAATATATTGAAAATAAGTTAACACATCCTTTACAGAGAACACATCTGTACATTTTACTTGTTCTGCACAATTACTGTTTATATGCTGAATTTAACATAATACACAAATTGTGCACTATAATTTGCAGAAAAATGGCATAAGTTTAGTTGTGTTCCCTTTAGAGGACGTGCTAACTTATTTTCACTTAGCAAATCAACAAAGCATGTACTTTGACTGGAAGTATTCAAACTTTTGCAAAGGACTGTAGCTTGCTTTGATTGGATTTTCTGCTTCTGCTTCTTTCAAAATTTCACCAAAGGGAACTACACATATGCCTGGTTAACATTTACAAAGTATGTATTTTGAACTGTTCTTTCAAAATGATCTGAAGCAAATGACATACACTGCATACATTACCTTTTACCCTCAATACCACTAAATTCAAACGTCTTGTTTTATGGTACAGACAAAATATCACCCAGCTTTATGGCAGTGCATGCCAAGCCTGTTCCTCCAACTTTTTTACAAAAATCCACCACTGCCTCTGAAACTGATCGTCTTCAACTGATCGCCACTGACAGCGCTGTTTGAACTCTTTCCCCTGGATTAGTCTATTCATTAGAGTTTGAGAAGAGAAGAGAAAAGAGAGAGAGGATGAGGCAGAGAGAGAGAGAGGGAAACTGGTTCCTATTAGAGGTCTGGCAGTAAGTTCTCGGCAGTGGCTGGGCTTTCTCAATCAGCAGATGTCTGGGAGCTGTTCTGTATGCTGTTGAGAGAGTGTGTCGAATCGAGAATGCTTGTTAAGATAATGTTCCTCAAGCCGAGGAGCCAGCACCTGTTCCATCAGCAGCCAGGCGGCAGGGTGTGCGTGTCGGAAGAGGGCAGAGTGAAAGTGAGGTCATGGCCACAGTATGGTGCTGCAGTTCTATACCATCATGATAAAGTGATTCAGTCCCAAACACACCCCGCCCACTCCAAAGAAGTTTACAAAAAGTAAAACAAGGAAATTTGGAAAGGAAAGTCATTACTATACTATTTGGGCAGGATTAGTTTTACCTGAGGAGGGTTATTTATCAGTTATTTTAGTACTGTCTGAATGTACCATGTCAGTCATTTTTATGGACTACAAGCTCCTCCTAATAGGCAAAGAAACATTTTTTAACGTTAGCTGTGTTTCAGACCGCTTCCCAGGGTGAATGAATCTGGTGATTGCCAGCGCTTTGAAAAAGTACTCAAAGAGAACTCAGTCTAAACTTGGTGAAGGACGTGTCTTCCTAGGGCTGATTTTGCATTTGAGACCTAAACATCGAGTCGGACCCTCTTTTTGAGCCTGTGCTTGTGACATTAATACACAAAGACATAAGACGAGTCTGAAAAACTTAAAATCTGACCCAACACCTCTGACTTCTAAAATGCCTGTTGCCCTTTACATTGTGTATAAATTTCATGATGAACGTACCGAAAAGAAATGGCCAAAAATGACTTGGAAAAATGTCTGGTTACATTGATTTACACTGAAAGTAAAGAAGGTTTCTCCCTTCTCCTGTAAAGTGATCATTTTGGAAATACAAGGTTTTCTTCCGACAACAGCGAATTATTCTCTTTAGTTTCAAGAAAGCAACCAGCTTGTAGTATTTTTTCCCAACTCTCTTTGTGATATCTGCATTTCAACCCCACGTTCATCCCCAGTTTGCATTTTCATTACGATTCTTGTGTGAGCATAAAAGGGCCAGTCCAGTTCAACTTTGTCTGTATCGCGTGATGATGATGGGGGCTGAGGGATTTTGTGTGCTTTTTCATGGTGTGGCCTCTTTTTGCCTTATCACCTAGAGTGCAGGTCCTCACGACAAGATAACGAGAAGTTCTGTTATGGACTTTAAGTGTGTGATGCTCTTCATTTTTGCAATCTGTTAAGATTTTTAAAGTCGTGTAGTGCACACCCAGCTTTAGTCACTGAAATTCCTTTCTCAGTGTTCATTACTGCAATATAAAAAAGAAACAATTTGGTCTCAAAAACATATCATGGTTAAAAAAACAAAAACAACAACAACAAAAAAAAAAACACAAACTGACCAAAAACACAAACTGACCAATCAAAAAAAAAGTTCAGTCACAAAAAGTAACATTTCAAACAGACTCTGCACAGTGACTATGGAAGCCATTATGACAGCAAAGAGACTTCAGAGTGGGCACTTTTAACTATAGGTGACATTGACTTTGACAGAATTGCTGTCTTCAATAGACAGTGAAAGGGACTGGTATGAATTGACTGGTGAACAGAGGGAGGTAGCCTGCAGTCACTCAAGCATATTGCTGCAGTGGGAAGCACATTGATCTGTCAGAATCGACTCAACTCAGACAAGCAGTGGATCGACAGGGTAGCACACTTCTTTCTCGGAGAGGGAAAAAACAGACAAAACACTCGAACAGTAGCTTAAACACAACGAGGGCCCGTCATTATGAGGGGACGGCGTTAGGAAGACATTCTGATGGGTGAAGAGGAAACGCACTAGAATGATATGTGACAAAACATGGGCCTGCGTTAACAACAGACAGACGCGTTCTAAGACAACAGTAAGACCAATAAGAATGGGCACAAGCCATTGTTCTTGAAAATCTGACAACTCTTCTGAATAAATCAGCAACCCTGCTTCTGGTTCTTGCCAATTCCAGTATCTCTGATGATTCCTTATAACATTTTTGAACCTAAATGATTCTGAAATGATTCAGAAACTGATGCTTTTGCTTTATACAAAAGATAACACAAAAACAGAATTACTAAGAAATTCCAAATCAATTGAAATTAGTTTTAGAGCAAAAAATCTTAATAGCATTTCAGAAAAAAAATTAAGAAAAATTTAAATTAATACTTAATTTATACTTAAAAAAGCATAATAAACAACATTCCATTAACAAATAACTTCCCACTTCATTTGATCCTGGTTACCATTGCAGTGCCTTGAATAAACCAGCCCTTAAAAAGGCTTTATGTAAGATATGAAAAAACAAATTATTATACAGCAAAAGCGCACAGAATGAGCTTCTGTAGAATCGAACCATTTTCTCCTGACGGAATCTAGCCAGCTAGTCTACCCAGTACACATGCGAAAGAGGACTGAAGGACACTGCTCCGGTCACCAGTGAGCAGGAGATCAATGAGCAATGCCAGCTCAGACAAGACTACCCTCTGCGTCTCCATGACTGCAGCACATTTAAGACACTCTAAAGGCCATTCCACAGCAATCAAACAAACAGCAACAAACCCTGACATTGAGAAGTTGGCAGTCAGCTTTAGAAAGTTTAGTAAAAGATGTGACAAGCCAAATAAACTAGAGTGATTGGGAGGAGAACACTTCAACAATCACACAGGCTGTTCACACCAACCCAGTGTTTGAGTCTCTGTGTCGCCATTTAGTTGGTAAAGCTTAAAAGAGGAGCTCTTCTACCACATTATGACTAACAAATGGGGCACCGCGAGACAAATACACATGGCTGTAGACCAAAGATTCCGCTTGGAAATTCTGGCACCAATCACAGTGTGTGGGAAAGATTGACAGAAACGTTGGCAGGGCTAGTAACGGTAATGTTGCTCAATGCTGATAATGGTAAAGTTCAGTGATGCCCCGAAATGAAAACTCCCAGCTGAAATCGAAACTTGTTTGCGGTTTTATTTATGCAACAAGGTAATAAAGAAAACACACTTTTATTACTGATGAAATCTGTTTTCAATAGGACAAAACTGTCTATTGAATAAAGGTAATTAATAAAAAAAGGTTACATAAAATGAACTTACTAAACTTACTAAACTCATTACACTTGTTGCTACAAACAGTCGTATCTAAAAGTTTGGCTTTGGGTCAAATTACATGTTCTGTTGATTTTCTAAGTGCAAATAAGTTAACACATCCTCTACAGAGACCACACTTCTGCATATTTTAATGCGCAATTACAGTTCGTTTGCAAAGCTGAACTTACAGGAAAAATAATAAAACATTAAATAGGGCCTGTGCAAATAAACAGACACTAAAATTATACATTATTTCCTTCTGAATATAGTACAACATTCATTAAAAAGATTATTTTTTGATGGGTGGAGTCATTGAAATTTATTTTATTTATCTTTAAATCCTATAATACTTTGAGTGATTATTTTTACTGGACATTGTGTCTGACAGGACATTAATTTGCTATTTATAGAACAAATATGAAAACTTTTGGACTACAAAGTTATAACCACAAAACGCAACTGCAACACTTAAAATCACAGATGCTGTTTTTTTTTTTTTTATTTCACAGCAAAACTGCGGTAAGACGAGAGCTGAGAAACTCTGGTAGGCTTTGTGCACGGCGCTGTCTGGCGATTCAAAAGGCATGTCAGTACGCGGCAATGTAATCTCCCACGCACAAAGCCCCCTGAAAACACCAAGACAAACGCAGCTCCCAGCACAATTAGCTCGCAATATTTCTCTCAACAAGGCAGCAAACAAAAAGAGCTCTGTTGATAAGAGGAAAAGTGCTGAATAAAGTTATTCATTTGGCTTTTAGAGGAGACGAAATTCAATCTCGCATCCTTACATCAAGTTAAATCTAATTATTGTGACACAGAAAAAACCTAAACCAAACAAAGAAATAAGTCATGGACGGAGGCCCAATGCGCTCTTTATCTCCAAACATTCCCACCCTACAAACAGCAGCCATTAGTAGAACTCCTTTAACTCTAAAGCCAGAGAAAGAATCGGCATTCCGAATTATTCAAATTCAAATCAACTAGGTCACAGAAATGCTTCATCTTGCATCAGGGCTGGAGCTAATTGTCACAGTGTCTCTCTGTCTTTCCCTTTCTCCCTCTCTCTTGTTCTCTCGTTCTCTTTTGGTGCAGCTTCTCTGTTGTCGCTTTGGCACAGCTGAACATAAAGGACTTAAAGGATTAGCGAGTATAATCTCCAGGATCCCATTATCTAGTGCTGTGGCTGTACGGCCTGTAATACTGTATGAGAACTGTAAATCATCCGCTTGCTCCTGGAGCTCCTTGTCCTGGAGACCTGTTTCGGTTACTGCAGGACTCATCACTCTAAAATACACCCACTACATGTATTCTATTCTCAGGAGATATTTCTGAGGAGATCAAATATGATATATTTCACGTGCAGAAGGAAGGGGAAAGTCAAAGGAAAACAAGTGGAAAAAAAAAAAAAACAGAGCTCAAAAAATGATTAAAAGGTACAGAGCAAATGGGACTATTAACAACCAAGTAAGATCTGGTAGACCACCAAATTACCATCAGATGAAGAGTTCTAACGTTGAGAGTTCTAACTTTACTTGGATTGTGAGAAGCAGAAAATGCAACCAACTTCTACGACTGAACTTTGGAGGTATGTATAAACATTCCTGCAGATTTATTTGAAAAACTGAAAGCAGGTCTCCCTACAATGCAATTTATTATGCTGTAATAAAGGCAACCACTGGTCAAGGTTAAATGCCCAGAATTCAATGATGGGTCCAGGTTTCTACTACTCATGCCTGCAACTTAATAACTTGGCCGATTTGCATCATTTCCTGTGCAGTTACTGGGAATTTAAGGGGTTAACTGTTGGATGCCATGTTTTTCTATATTTACTTCTTCGTAGAACCAGCTTGTATATTCACTAAACCTCTAAAGAAAGAGTCGCATTCCTTTTTTCGTGGTTTTTCACGGTGACATCCACAGCTATGCACAGATTCCCTGAGAAAACATGGGAGGTGTAGCCATGTGTTTGTGATCTCAAGTGCTTTGAAAGAGCTGCATCACCACAAACAAGCCAATCTATGTGACTTAACATCACAGAGGAGGTGTAGCTGCATGAGAAGGAGCTCCAGGAAGAGACTGCATTCCTCATCTCTGATGCTTGTGGTCTAGCCTGAGGAGTTATAGGAGAAAAGTTCCTCGCTCAGCAGTGCCACTCACAGAGAGGTAGGCTGTTTGCTTTTCAGCCCAGTACACACAGTTGTATGCAAAATTTTGAACTCTTCCAGTCAAATTCCAAGTTTTGTTGATTTTCTTAGTAAAAAAAATGTAACCCATCCCCCCACAGAACAAAAAAAAAAGCATTTTACTACGCATTTTAGTTTCTGATTTTAACTATATAAAATATAAAATGTGCCATAACTTTTGCACAGACTACATTGTGTTATTTTTCATTTGATTCGGCTAATAAAGAGCAGTTGTGCAATAAAATGTGCTTAAGTGTAGATGATGTATACCTATTTTCATATGTAATTTGATGAGACGTGCCCAAATTTTCGCTTGCGACTGAACCTCGTGAGGCCCTGACCAAAATGGTAACAGTTAAGTGACCAAGGCAGGGAGGAGTGAAGCATACCACACAACAGTGCCATATTTACATGTACAAACATTGGCTACTGTTACTCAGTTACATTTATTTAAGTCCAGGGTTGGAGGTTTATTTAAAAGTATATTTCCGTATAAATTACTGATTATCTCTTAAAAAAGATAACCTAATACAAAAGATCACTACAGTAACGTGCAGAAGTCTTCAGCACCTAAGCACATCATTTAAAAACATGTATACGTTTGTTTTTGCGACTAAAATCACCATATATGACTAAAATAAATGCAAATTGACATAAAAATAATAAAGAGCAACAATTGCTTTTCGAAAAAGTAGTTGGTATCTTGTGAGCTAGTTCGAAGAACAAAATTTGGTTTTAGATTTGTCCTGGATGTCCCAGACATTGCATGTATTTGTTAAATTCCCACACCAACCAAACCAGTTATTAGATGATAACTACAAATAATACTGGTCTGCAATGAGGAGAGGTTTAGAAATGGTTAAACAAACACACTGACATACATAAAATCACTACCTGTTACATTAACGGTATTTGCATTTATTTTAACAGTTGTGCTTTACTACTTACTACGCAGATAAAAAGCTTTTTAAATCGAATTTTTTGAGTGAAAATACATTAATGCATCCTCTACAGAGAACAAAATTGAATGTGGTCATTTATCAAAATTTTATCAAGCATTTTTATTTTACAAATTTTCATTTGATTTCTTTCTGTTAGGCTGCTTTGCTCTTCCTATCACCTTTCATCCTGGACCTTTAGCATTTTATCTTAGATCAACAGCACCTTAAAAGAGAAGACTAGAGTCTAACAAGCATCGCTTCCTATGCTGACAGGTGCTGAAGTTCCACTGCAGTTCTTCATGGATCTTCAGTACTCTTGTCCCATCTCTTTTTTTACTCTTACTCATGTTGTTTTTTGGCAAGGTTGCTTCAACTTAGGTTACTATTTCACCGAAGTAACAATACTTTTACTTGAGTATGGATTTAGGCTTCTCTGTCCTTCTCTAGATGTATGCAGCCCTCATCGACTAAGCCAACATTATCAACTGGCAAAAGAACCGTGGGCTTGCTGGGCTTGGTTGAGTCATTTATATGGCTGGAGGCTTAAAGCATGCCCAGTGCCAAGCACCCTCCAGCGTCCCCCCACACCCAGGCTCGATCATTCATGGGAATACCGCAAGTCCGGAGTCTGCAGCCCCTTTGAGAGAAGGGTGTAAAAATGGAGGCATGGGAGAGACAAAAAAGTGCCTTTCAGTAAACTGAAGGCCTACTGTTAACCGGGCATCAAAGGCAATAGGCAGAGAAAACACGGAACAAGCTGCTCTGTATGCAGCGTCTGTCATTTCGGTCGGTCCTTTGGGGAATTAAAAAAAAAAAAAAAAAACGGCAGTGTTCAGGGACAGTTTAACATGTTCAGAACAAGGCTTTTTGAACTAAGAACCAAGCAGCTCCACTGTCCACTCTCTCCACTCTCTCACCCTCCCCAAACAAGATGCCACAGGGTATAATGCTCTGGCAGACCAAAATAGAGCGCATTTCTTTCCTCTCTTGTTCCAGACTGAAACGCTCAGAATCGAGCACATTCAGAACGTTCACGTTACCAAGAGACTCCCTGTTTGAAAATACATATGAATGGAAGTCTATAGAACACACTGGATAGTATATATAGAAAAGACTTAAAATATATAATAATACAGAAACAAAGAACAGATTTTAAATATATAATAATACAAACACGTCTTGGGCACTTTTTAACTGAACTCAAATAGTACTTAATGCAAGTTTAGTGATGGAAAAATATTCCTAACATTCAGTGTAAATTAACAGAATTTATTCTTTATCGGTATGCAAACATGTGGGTACCCCTAGTTAAATTACAAGCTGTGCTAATAAAGTGAAAAACGCTAACACACGCTCTACAGAGAACACACTTCTGCACTTCTGTGGCCTGTGCAAAAAGTTATGGCACATTTTACATTTTTTACAGGTAATGTTTTTTCCAATATGTTGACCTTAAATAAACGGAAATTGTGCATTAAACTGTGCAGAAGCTTGCTCCCTGTAGAGGACGTGTTAACTTATTTTCACCTCGAAAACCAACAAAACATGTCATTTGACCAGGGATTTTCAAACTTTTGCAAACCGTAAGTAATTGTGGACCAGTTCTATTGGTCTACTGTTTTTTTCCCCATGTAAATGACAACTGGCATTTTAAAATTTAAAAAAAAAATCGAGATTGTAGGTTTGGTTCTAACAGTGACAATATATTGGGAGGATATGTGAGGCTATGTCCCATAGGCATTCTTATTGCACAGACCAAGGAAATAAAGGCTATTCAAGTTTATTTATGGACATTAAGAGGACAATTTTAGGTAAACTACAGAAATTAATGGCATTTTTTAAGGAATGTGCATTCTAAGTAATTCAGACACTTCAGTATTGACAAGGCTTAATGAATAGATATTTGGTTAATCGCTATAAAGAACAAAAAGGCTTTGGCTGATATTATTGTATCGTAGTGCTCAATAAAAATAATACAGCAAACTGATGCACTTGCTCAACAAACAGTAGAACAAAGGAAAATTTAATAGTAAACAGAGGTGTACTTTTGGTCACTGGTTTAAACCACTGGGCTTTTGTGTAGGATAAGGCTTTTGTAATGGAGGGTGTACCTTCAATTGAGCAAGAGCTAACAGTGGAGCTCACCAGTACAGTAGTAATTGATGACTGATGGTGATGAGCTTCTCAGTGCTAATGTGCTAATATGTTAGGCTTAGAACAAATAAATGTTTTGTTGCTTTTGGTTCTAGCTAATGGTAACTAGGGTAGTTAGCCTAGTTACAGCTGTACTACCTCTGCCTTCTCAATCATGTCCTTAACTGCTCAGGTTAAGGCAGTAGAGCAATGTATAATGTAAATTTCATGATGAATGGACCAACAGAAATGCTCAGAAATGACTTGGAATAAAATCTTTTTACATTAACTTGCATTACAAGTTCAATATCAATTCACAAACATTTTTGCCTTCTCCTGCAGAGTTACTCTTTGGAGACCTTTTTCTTATCTTTTCTTTTATTTTTTTTGGACAGCGACAATAGATGTTCCCCCTGACTATAATGCAGTGTGAGTAACACCAAAATAGCAATTTTGGTGTTCAAATACTGGCACCTGGACTAGTTACACATGCACATCCACAGTGTTCTGTTCTTTTGATTGAGAAACTCATTCTGCATTCAATCTTGTGTAATCTGCATAAATATCTTGGAACAAGCTGTTCTGTAAGCAGCAACTGTCATCTCAATCCCTGCATACGTAGAAATTCTGATAAACCATTAATGAGCTTTATTCAGACCGAAGGATTTTAAGAACAGTGCATTGACAAAGTTAAAGATAAGGTGGTTAACGAAGATGAGCGCTGCAAAGATGATGCATTCTGAAGGCATCTTTCAAGCATATAACAGTAAAGCTGAACAACAATAACAGCCTCAAATACAAAATGCTAAATTAGCCTCATGTCTCCTTTTCCTTAGTGGTATTAAATGTGATTTGATGGAGCAGCAGGAGAATGAGAGAACACAAAGAGGCAGCCAGGTGGAACAAACGAACAAACCCCTGATTCACACCCTGCTATGAATCCAGGAAGTTTAAACTGGGAGCTTAAACTGTGCTGCTATGAGCATACAATTCTAACCACTCCTCAACAGGTATGACTGGCTATGTAGACCACCTGATAAAATATGTTGGTTTAAAAAAAAAAACAAAACACCAAAAAATGCATCAATATTTATCAGAAAAATCTGCCAACAAGTGGCAATTTTTTCTTACAGCAATACAGGCTAACTTGGTAAACTTCAAAATGAAACACCATTATGCATAAAGCAGCAAATATAAGAAGTAAAATTCTTCCAATGCAGCCTTTAGCATGGGGACAACATATGAGTAAACAAAAGCCTTTATGTAGAGAACTGATAAAACTGATAAAACAAAAAATTAAGAGCAAACAGCAACCAAAAAGACTTCTAGAAAATCTGGGAAGCTCCTATGTTTGATAACCGAACAGACAATCCTATCAGTCAAAAAAATGCTAATTAACCAAAATGGCTGTATCATCTTTGAATATATAAACTTACACTACATGGACACCTACACATTACATTTACAGTAGCTTTTATGACATCCCATTCTAAATCCATAGATATTAATGTGGAGTTGGTCCCCCTTTGCGGCTGTAACAGCTTCGACTATTCTAGGAAGGACTTTTACAAGTTTTTGGAGTGCGTCTGTGGGAATTTTTGCCCATTTGTCCAGAACAGCATTTGAGAGGTCAGACGCTGATGTTGGACGAGAGGGCTTGGCTCGCAATACCCATTCTAGTTCGTCCCAAAGGTGTTCGATGGGGTTGAGGTCAGGTCTCTGTGTGGGCCAGTCAAGTTATTCCACACCAGACTCACCCAACCATGCCTTTATGGACCTTGCTTTGTGCACTGGGGCTCAGTCATGCTGGAACAGAAAAGGGCCTTCCCCAAACTGTTCCCACAAAGTTGGAACCATACAATTGTCCAAAATCTTTTGGAATGCTGAAGCATTAAGATTTCCCTTTACTGGAACTAAGGGGCCTAGGCAACCCCATAGCATCATCCCTCTTCCACCAAACTTTACAGTTGGCACAATGCAGTCAGGCAGGTAATGTTCTCCTGGCATTCACCAAACCCAGACTCGTCCATCAGACTGCCAGATAGAAAGGCATGATTTGTCACTCCACAGAATACATTTCCAGTGCTCTGGAGTCCAGTGGTGTCGTGCTTTACACCACTCCATCCGACACTTGGCATGGTGATGTAAGGCTTGCGTGCAGGTGCTCTGCCATGGAAACGTGCCATGAAGCTCCCGGCACACAGTTTTTGTGCTGATGTTAACGTCAAACGAGGTTCAGAACTCTGCAGTCACTGAGTCAGCGGAGCATGACGACTTTTACAAATATCTAAGAGGGAAGACTTGTTGCAATTGTGTTTTTCTATTACAGTACCACACTTGAATTCAGTGAGTTCTTTAGAATGAACCATTCTTTCAAAAATGTAAAGGCACACTGCATGGCTAGGTGCTTGATTTTAGACACCTATGGCAACGGGACTGAATGAAACCCCTGAATTCAATGATTAAGCGGTGTGTCCCAATACTTTTGCCCATATAGTGTATACTGGCTGATTTTATTATCAGATTTTTCAGCTTCTTAAAATTTATATCAGAGAATGAAACTTTTATATCGGTCACTCAGCCGTAGTGTCCCAACTTCA
>JAILXH010124396.1:0-11674 GCA_023558415.1 Piaractus mesopotamicus
TTTTAGTTGAAAATTTGCAGCAAAGTCCTGAGTTAAGGGTGTTGTTGTATCCCCAGGAATTTATCACAATATAAAGCACACTCATTTTTTTTGGAATAATACTTTTTGGATGATAAAACTATAAACAATACCTTGCTTTCTCATGCTTTACAACACTGTCAACTCTGTTAGAGTAACTATAAAGATACTATTTTGTAGATACATGTTTTTCTTTGCACACTGACAATATGCAGTTAGCTCCCTAATCATGCGCATTTTTTTACACTCGTGTTCCAGATTGTTTCTGTGGATGTTTTGATGAGTCAAGGTGTTTATAAAATCCAGCAAAATATCTTGGGTCAAAATAATGCAGGCCAATCTTTAAAATTAACCTGAATTCAAGTTCCATGATGTTTTAATGATAAAATTCCTGTTTTTCCGTGATATTTAATCAAAGCTTAGCAGCTTTTGTCCACCTTTAAAACATTGTGTCATTTTTGATGAGAACATTGTGTATCAGCAGACAGAGAAAAATAATATGAACCAATGATATCTTGTCTCACCTCCACTTATTATTGAGTAAAAATGCTCAGCTAGTTCAGATACCCTCAGCGTTTCACTTAGAAACGCATCCTGGTGTGGAACAAAAAATGCGTTCTGATTTATACTGACTATAGCAATGTCACATTATTGATTCACCATTGCAAAGGGTATCGCAATCACAATATATATATATATACGTTTAATAACTGTACTAGTGTTTTGCTCATATTGTGCAGCATGAATATCAAGGAGAGATTTAGTTTATGAGGTGTGAGGAAAAAAATTGATATGGTGTAATATGGCAATATTTTGTGTTTAAAAGTAGTATTAATACACATAGGCCTGAGAATCGATACTTTATTATTTATCATTATCATTTAATTATGAACGTTTTGGCAGCATTACTTTCTGATGAGAACAAGGCTTCTGTCAGTGAAATTATTTGGAACAATATGGCTGCATAGTGGGTTAAATGCTTGCATTGTAAATGCAGGAGAAAGTCTGTTTTAAAAGTTGTTTGTCTACAAATAATACATGTTTTATTATTCAAAAACAGCCGAGGGAAATCAGTAGGTTTTGTGGAATAGAAGTAACAGAAGATGCCTCTTCAGATGAGCTAACCGTTTTGCTGCTGGTGAGGCCTCGTCTTCTACACAAGCTCTTTTCTCCTCGATGGATGTGTGAAAATGTTACTTGGTCAGAGAAATATAATTTTACTGTCTCTGGACCTTGCTAACATCAGCTGGTGTAGTTAGCCTAGTGAAAAAGCCGCAACAGAGCCAGGCCACGCAAAATTTGCCTTCTCTGTCACGTGCTTAACAACGCACCCTTGACGTCTAGCTCATGTTCAGGCACTCTTGTTTCATTTGTAGTCTATATGTCCCAAAGTTTTTAAACACTTGCTCATCCAGTGTTTCTTCTGAAATCAAGAGTATTGAAGAGTCTTAGTTCTCACTTTGCTGCAGTAACAGCTTCTACTCTTCTGGGAAGGCTTTACACTAGATGTTGGAACGTTGCTGTGAGGATTAGATTGCATTCAGCCACAAGAGCATTAGTGAGGTTAGGTACTGATGTTGGTTAATTACTACTGGACTACAAAAGCTACTCCAGCTCATTCCAAAGGTACTGGATGGTGTTCCATCACTCCAGTGCGCTCAGTTGCACTGCTCCATGGCCCAGTGCTTTATACCTTTCAGCACATTACACTGGGCATGGTGACCTCAGATTCATGCGTGGCTGCTCTGGAATGTCCCGTTCTATTCGCAATGCTTTTTTATAAAGATTACACAAGTTGTGTGTGAGCCACTGAACTCCTGTGTCAGCAATAGGAGCACCTGAATTTACTAATTCAGTAGCTGAATTCACTAATTAGAAGAGATTTCTGGATACTTTTGGACATACAAAACGGCAACGGTACAGGGGCAAACCGTTCTCATTGACTTTATGCCTTTTTAGTGCAGCCTGACAGCTTCCGCTCAGTGGGTGGTTTCATTTTCTCCTTTGGGTTTAAAGTCTCTTGGAGACCTTTTTCTAAAATAGGCCCCCTTCTGAGTATTGGTTATATATTGTTTTCGAGCACATAGAGGAGTTGTTCAGACTCAGTGCAGGGATTGTTAATATATAGCTCAAATGTGCCAGCCTTGCATGACTAAAGAGGAGTTAGGCCTAAGATCCGATATGTGTGTGTGTGTGTTAATGCCTGAAGGAAGTCATACTTGCTGTCCACCTGTTAATGCTGCTTGCCCCTAGGCTCAATAGGCCCTCTGTGCAACCCCACCATATGGTCCTATGTATTTTTTCTACTCATGCATTCTTCAGGCAATCTGCACTTAATGTTTGAACAGCTGGCCTTGACGGATGCTATTTTAGAGCAGGTTTTGTTTGTCCGCTACGATGATGTCAGTTAAATTAAAAATGTTTAGTACATACTTGGCGAACAGCATGTTCTTCTTAGTGGCTGTCGTAGTCTTTTCACAGGTCTGTTTAAAGAATGGGCAGGATTTTCAGAGACTAATCCTTCACATCGTTTGACTGTATGCATTTCCCTGTATGCTTAGCGCCGTGTTTAATCGCATTAGAACGTGTATTAGACACTAATCCTGTAATCCAAATCTACAGCGTTTGTTTTGTTTCACAAAGCATTTCACTGATGATCTCATGTGCCGTTGAATGATGAACCACACTGACCTACCCACAATGCTCCTGTCCTCTTTCTGTTCTTTGTGCAGGACCTGAACAACATTTACTGTCACCTCTACCACATGGATGTCCTGTCTCACCTCAGGGAGCATCAACTCAGGTGAGATGATTTAAAATTCTCAGCGCTGTCTTTTCACATAAGATTGAAGAAGTTGTTGCGAGACTCATGACGGCCAGAACTTGCCAACAATAACAGGATCTAACATTGTATTGATTTGTATGAATGAATTGACTTACTGGGCAGTAGTATAGCGCAAGATACAAACGTCTGTTACTAATACAGTATCTTTACCTTGGACTAATGAGGTTTATTTATTCAATTTATTAAATGCTGTAGCTACATAAAGGAAGTACTCTGGTCTTTCTGTACATTTTTCTGGTTGTTGGACCAGATTACAGAGATAACAAAGTCCCTTGAATACCCTTGATTTCGGTAGTAACACTTGATCGTGTGTCTAAAAACCTTTGAAGATATTGTGTTGCATCATGTAGAGATGCACAATAGGGGAATTGGGAGCTGATGCCAATGTCTGTTACTTGTTTATGTACATGTCTGCTGATGCTGATACATAAACATTTAAAAAATGTGGAAACTGGAAATCAGTTTGTAATTTCAGTCAAAAATTTTTGGGCGATAATTGAATGCATTATTTTTGACTATTTTCAGCTGAATAATTTCAGCGTCCAAAAGATTAAGTAGGCCTACTTAGGGTTAGGCAATATGGTAAAAATATCATAGCACAGTACTTAAAAGCGTTTTCCGATACAAAATATGTGTCATGATATTTTGGCATATAGACACAGTGCATTTAAAAACAGCCATGAAAAACGCTGGGTGCAATGATTTTTATTCAACATTTCACATACTGTACTGCTCTAAACAAGATTAAACAGTCCTTATTTTGTTCTTTGTAATGAATTCAGTTGGTCAGTTCATGAAGTTGCGATATCCATATTATGCTCAAAAAAACATATTGTTGATCACGATGACAAAATTGATTATGATAAAATACCATATTGCATATCTTTGGCCTACACTGAAGTATCAAAATACATGCCTTAACAAATAATTTTAATCGTAATGATCAAAATATTGTTCCTTTCACTCTTCTCTGCTGGTCAGCACAGATGTTTTCAAACAGTTTGAGCTACCTAAAGAACAATACTATTAATTGCTTCAGATGGCCAGCTGTTCTGTTTTGACAAGAATGCTGGATTTTCACATACTGTAGCCCACATACTGTAAAGAGTATTTTATGTAGTTTATTTTTATTTGTTATCAGCTTTTTTTGGTTTGGTTTTTGGCCTGGTATGTCCTGAGCCTCAGTTTCAGTTTTGGTCAAGAATTTTCATTTTGGTGCATCACTAATCTAAACATCTGTCTAATGTCGAGCCTCTTTTTTTAAAGCATCTTGCTTTTTGTGCCACCCGTGCAACATATACATTGCCTGTGAGATGGCTAGAGACACTGCCTTTATTTGAAACGTTCTCACTGTCACTTTTCAGTTGTGTTATGTAACAGTGCTTTGTAGTCTTTTGTTTGGTTTGAAGAATAGGTTTTACCTGAACAGCTATCTTACCCAGTCTCTTGTTAAAAGAAAAAAGATGGTACCAATCAAATACCAGGTCTCAGTATCAGTGTATCAGTGATATTGTGATACATTTCATCCTAGTATGTCACTTGTTTTTCTGAGCATATTGTGGAGTCAGTACTTCTAGAACACTGACCGACTGCATGCTTTATTGTAAGGAGAGCATAATTAGTCCTGTTTAATTGGATTTAGCGCAGTGTTGTATGTAAAATGTTTAATAAAAATCACTATATTCATAGTTTTTGGTAGTATTTTTTAAAATGTGGTACTACTGGTTCTTTTTTAGCCTGTTACAACATTTCAGATGTCAGAAAAAGTAAATAATGTGACATGTATCAAGAAAATTAAAGTGTTTTGTTATTATATTTTTGCCATATTACCCCACCTGGTATGAGGCCAATATCAGCAGGGAAAAAAAATAATCCAGTCCTGTAATAAATTTAGTCTGAAATAGCTCACATTGTGTGATGAGATTGCCTGCTATGTTGTTTGCTATGCACTTCTTCCTGTGGGTTAGTGAAATGCTTGAGTAGTCAGAGCATGATAGCCTACTTTTAGAAGCTCATGTAAAGTGAAATAAGTCTAATTAAAATAGTTCTTTTTAAAGCGTAGTGGAAAGATCTTAAAGAATAAACATTGGATTGATCAGGCACTGGAAAAGAAAAAGTAGGATTGTGCCATCTCTAATGTGTGATAGTTTTCCTTTAAATAAAGCTGATAAGTATTGAATTAGTTCAGTAACTATTGCAAACTGGCTAAGAAAACATTTGTTGTATTAAAAGCATTAGATATCCCCAAATGTTTGATAGCCTGTGTAGATGAAGAGAATAAGAGCCAGATTTAATTGTAAACACTGCTGGCTGCACAGTACCTCTCTATAGCAGCAGCAGGTGTTATTAGAGCGTTCATGAACACCTGATCAGGTCTTTTGCTTCAAAGTGAAACGAGGTTGCTCTCTTAGTCCCTTCTCAGAATCTGTGGCTGCATGCAGCGAGTGAAAACGCTCGCAGCTACCCTGTGCTTTCTCATGCTTCTCTCAGTAAACCTGGCCAAGCTGCCGTGTCAAGCTGCACCATCCCACCCTCAGTAAGCCACAGTCACTGACCCCATGCCTTTTGCCTGAGTTACAGAAGCCTTGTCGATGTGCTTGCAGGTCAATGTGCACGACTGCCAGGTACGAGCGCTATGAAGCTAACCACGTCCTGTTCTAGTAAGTAAACCAGGAAACTACACTCTTCGCTCAGCCTCTCTTTTGCACATCGTCGTCTCTCTCGCTTAAAGCGCTTACTGCAGCAGTCTGACCTCCATTATTGGATTTGTCATAACAAACTTTATCACCTTTGCCAAAAGATTAATCACATGCGCAGTGAAATTGATTAATGTCCAAGAATAGTAATGTGCTACAATGTATGAGTTTTCCAGCGAGTACAGGAGATTAATACTCTTCAGGGCCTGCTGCACTCTGTTCATTATTCAAAATGATTAATAACAAAAGTACCACGCTGTTGGTTTATTGGTCCTGTTGAACTGGAATTGCTAGAGGTATTTGATCTAAGCCATCCTGGTTGATACCTAGGAGAATACACTGTGCCAGGGCCAATTACACTCAAAAGAGGTCTGCAAAATATCAGAAGTATTTAAAGTAACATCTGAAAACGATCAGGATTCCTTAGAAAACAACAATCACAGTTAATTACGTTCACCTCAGGCACCCATAAACCCAGTAATATATATTTAGTTAAAGCAAGAAGTGCCCTTCCCATTAGAAGCCATTTTATTGCTTTTGCTCTCAGCCAAGGCATGCACCAATTTCTAATTAGAGCTGCTCATGCTTTTAGAGAGTGCTCATTCAGAAGAACAAACTAAAAGGGTTCCACTCTTTCACAGCAAGTGATGAGGGTCCTCCATATATCTGTGTAGCCTGAAGCTCAGAAGAAGAAATCCATTTAGGCGCTCCAGAAAAGAGGGCACTTCATGGCTGTGAGAGCGGCGTGTTTTTCAAATGCCAATTACAGATTTGGCCAACCAGCCATTTAGTATCACTCAAGTTAACAGCCTGTCATGTGTCTCTCTCTTGCAGCCCGGATAACATTTCCACATGCTGGTACATACTGCTCTCGGGATCCGTCTTCGTGAAGGAGCACATGTATTTGGCTCGATGTTGGTATGTATCACTTAAAATGTCCTTGAGCTTTGGGTAGGACTGAAGGACATGGACAAAACACCTCACTGGGATTATGTTGCTACATAATGCGATATGCCTTGCAGTGTATGAAACGTATATGGGGGACCCTTGATGGAATATTAACAATTGGCCTACGTTACTTTGATCAAAATATTAAAGTGTCTTGAATTATTAGTTTTTCAGGAGATATTTCTGAGGAGATTAGATATAAGATCCTATGATAAGATATATGATTTGATGGAAGATAATCATTTTGCAAGGAAGGGGAAAGTCAGAGGAAAATAAGCAGAACAAAAACAAGTTCAAAAAAAGATTAAAAGATTGAGAGAAAATGAGACTCCTAACAACGATGCAACACCTGACAGACCACCAAAACTGTAGAACCCTATATTTCATTGAAAATAGTACAAAGACAACATATCAAATGTTGAAAGTGAGAAGTTTTATTGTTTTTTGAAAAATATTTGCCCATTTTGAATTTGATGCCAACAACACGTTCCAAAAAAGTTGGGACGGGGGAACAAAAGGCTGGTTGAGTTGAGTAATGCTAAAAAAACACCTGGTGGTTGATTGGCAACAGGTCAGTAACATGATTGTGTTTAAAATGAGTATCCCAGAGAGTCTTTCAGAAGTAGTGATGAGGAGGGGTTCACTACTCTGTGAAAGACTGCATGATCAAATAGTGCAACAATTCAAGAAAAACATTCTCAACATAAAATAACAAAGAACTTTTGCTGATGTAGGATTCTAGCTGCTCAACAGTCCTGGGTCTTCTTTGCCGGATTTTTCATTTCATGATCCGGCAAATATTTCTATTGGTGAAAGGTCTGGACTGCAGACTGGCCAGTTCAGCACCCGGACTCTTCTTTTGCAAAGCCATGCTGTTGTGATGGATGCAGTTTGTGGTTTAGCATTGTCTCGCTGAAATATGCAAGGCCTTCCCTGAAAGAGACGGATGGATGGGAGCATATGTTGTTCTAAAACCTCTATATACTGTTCAGCATTGATGGTGCCTTTCCAGATGTGTAAGCCGCCCACGCCATAGGCACTAATGCAACCCCATACGATCAGAGATGCAGGCTTTTGAACTGTGTGCTGATAACAAACTGGATGGTCCCTCTCCTCTTGAGTCCTCAATGGTTTCCAAAAAGAATTTTAAATTCTGATTCATCCGACCACAGAACTTTTTTGCCTTAGTCCATTTTAAATGAGCTTCAGCCCAGAGAAGACGGCGGCGTTTCTGGATCGTGTTGACATGATGATACAGCTTTAACTTGCATTTGTGGATTGCATGGTGAACTGTGTTCACAGACAATGATTTCTGGAAGTGTTCCTGAGCCCATGCAGTGATTTTCCAGTGCAGAATCTTGCCTATTTTCAATGCAGTGCCGTCTGAAGGCCCGAAGATCACGAGCATCCAATATTGACCGTCGCCCTTGTCCCTTGCATATAGGGATTTCTCTAGATTCTCTGAATCTTTTGAAGATATTATGTACTGTAGATGGTGGGATATCCAAAGTCTTCACAATTTTACATTGAGGAACATTTTTCTGAAATAGTTTTTCACAGATGAACCTCTGCTCATCTTTGCTTCTGAGAGACTCTGCCTCTCTAAAATGCTCTTTTCGTACCCGGTCATGTGTTAGTTTTTTTTTTTTTATTAGTACCACTTGCTTTTCCAGCCTTTTGTTACCCCATCCAGTATATATCATGAAAATTATAATGAAATGTATAATACAGTAATAATAATAAATTACAAATTTTCATATAATGAAAATGAGGCTTGTGTGTGACTTTCTGTTAAACATAGTTCTGCTTTTTTTCTAGACTGCCGTTTTAAATGGAAATTAAGTGGTCTCCGATTTTTGTGCAGTACTGTAGATACAGGCATGTACACCCATGACTCACAGAAAGATCTAATTTCACAACAACATACCTTAGCAGCTGCCATCAACACTACACAGACAATCCTGACGTCTCTTTATCTCCATCTTATAATGTAATAATGCATCTCATTCATGGTAACCGTTTTCAAACAAATCCTTTGCATCCTGCAGCATTTTAAAATTTTAAGTAGGTAGTCTAATGTAAAAATTTAGGTTCATGGTAGCAGATGGAGTGGCATGCCTTAAGAGCATCAACTTGTTTGAGACATAGTAGTGAGTAAACAAGCAAATTACATTGTCATTATTTTTAATAATCAAATAATTTTTTTATTTTTTTTTTGGCACTGGTGCTTTTAGGATCCTAGTTATGCCACTGTGTTGGTGCATGTGTTTTTATCTTGATTCGTGTTAAAAAGAAAATCACTCTTTGGTCAAGATGCTGTTCAATGCAATTTTGTGATTGGTTAAAAGCCTCATTTGCAAATCAGTATGACAAAAGCCAATATCGCAGTAATGGTTAAGAAACAATGTACAGCCGTCGCATTGAGATCGAGGCTGGTGTTGTTATGCTTGGATCAAGGCTTGCACGCAGTCTTTCAATAGCAAGTCAGCTGCATGTGATTTGTATTTGGTTTGGAAAAGAGTAGCGAAGGCTTCTTTAGGTCACTGGGTTGAATGTGATCAGAATGCGGTTGTAAATGAAAGGGAAAGAGACAGAAACCCATGGGCGTGGAGTCTCTCCTGTTCTCTCAGAGAAGGTTAAGATTCCATTGTCACATGACTCCACATAACGCTTGCAGCCAATCATGATGGGCGTATTGCCTTATTGAGTGCAGATGTCTAGTGGGACTCTCGGACAGTCCAGTAGAGTTTCACAGGTTCCAGCAATTTCAGCACTCATTAGTACTTTTCGGCAGACGTGTTCTCTTCCCATCTCATCTCATCTCATTTCAAAACCCCTCTCATTAAAAGAAACCTCTTTATTTATGACTCTTATGACTGAACAACCCAAGTTAAATAATGCGTTTGATATGAAATTGAAATAGTGTTATCTATAACAGTTACTGTGGAATGCTTTATTTGTGCATATTTTAACCAGTGAGGTTTACTAACAGCAAGTATGCAGACGCTATGGATATATTGTCTCTGTCCTATTTTCTTTTTAATATTTTAAGACCATTTGAAAACACAGCTGCCCTTCAAACTGTGTGAATATTGCATGAAGAACAGACCGATAGAAATGGTCTAAAATGACTACGCTTTGAGTTTCATTGCAAGGTCTTTTTACGTTGCGCTTGTAGGATGTTCTAGTGAATCCCGTTCTCAGTGAATGCTGATGTTCTACAGACTATTGCAGCAAACTAGAAAAAGTCAGACCGAGTTCTGTTCCACTTTATGGCTGTTTCATGTTGAGGTAAACTATGAGAAAAAGAGAAGTAAGAAGTGGGAAAAACACTGTTGGTTTGTGTTTTGGATGATGGTGGGGGGGTGCTTGCCACAGGGCTGTTTTGGTGTTTAGAGGGGGGGAGGGTCAGTGGGCGGCCTGGAATGCGGAACTCTTGGCTTGAACGGTTACTTAGCCATGTGTTCTGTAAGCAGCTGGAGCCCATGAGCACATCCAGGCAGGAAATGAGCGCTCTCCCTCCACAGCCCTGCAGACCCACCGGATACACAGAAACTGTGACTCAGGACGGGAGAAAGACCGGGAAATTCAGGCAACAGAGACGGTTCCCTTTTTCTGAGGATATTTTTTCCCCTTGCTTTTATTGTTTTGAACTTTTGGTCTGTTTTCACTGGTTTACGCTCCCTTATACCTTCTTGGGCTCGAGTTGAGTTAAGGGACATTTTTTAAGGATTGCCTGCTCTTCTCTGAGAAGCTTCCCGTTCAGGATTTTGAGCCGCTGAAGCCGTATCTTGTGAAGGCATGAACGTTTTGGATGTTTTTGAATTCCTCACAACTGGTCGGGTAACATAGTTCACATGTCCGGATGAAAAAGAGCAGGACAAAAAGCTGTGGTGTTTTTGAAGGAGTTTTGGCTTAGCAGTGCCGCTTCTGCAAAGGACCTCATGCCTTGGCAAAAGGATTATGTTATAAGAACACTGGATTACCCTGTATTGAGTTTTACTCTTAGACTACACCTGTTGTCAGAGGTCAACACATCGAGCCAAAGAGTGAGTAATTCATGCCTTTCTAGCAACCCTCATCTGTTCGCTATACTGTTTCGACTTCTGAAACCACAGCTGTCTTCCTGTGTTAAGATTTATTTGCGTCTTCTGACAAGTCTGTTTCTCAAGCCTGATGAGATTCTTAAATATTACTACAAATACTTGGGTGATTCTTCCCTTAGGCTAACGTTTGTGCTTTAGTAGTGTTGATTGAATATACATGTCTTGAATACAGGCTCTTGGAGAAAAGTCCAGCTACTATGAGATTGTTTTGTTTCTTTGAAAGTGTGTGATGTTTCAGTTTCACAGACAAATTGTGAACGCATAGTGCGTGCAGTTTTTCCTGTCAGCCTTTTATATCAGCATTTCATAAGAACCATTACCCATTCATTGTATCAGCCCTTTGCGTAGTATACTAGAATCCTGTATCTTTTGCTGAAGTACAGCCTTGACACAGAGATGTAGCTAGCTTAGCTGAACATACAATAACATGCTGAATGTGATTTGTGGTTTTTAACTCTAGTGTCAGCAGTCTGTGTGTTGCCATGGAGGTATGGCCATTATACAAAGCAGCTCAGGCGAGCCTCTCAAACGCTGAATTTCCATTGTCTTCTGTGTGAGGAACTTTGGCTTAGCTGTTTCACTTCTCATGCTCCTGTCAATTTTACCCTGTTATGGCTTTGTTTAGCATCATCTTCATTCTGCAGAGGAAGTCTTCTTTTAAGAAGGAAGTAGCACTTAGCTTGGGTCTGGCTTTATTTGGTTAAAGACTGCCACAAAGTCCCTGAAATAGCCATGACCATGTTAGCTTCTGTACATACTT
The DNA here is from genome assembly GCA_023558415.1 of Piaractus mesopotamicus. Taxonomy (NCBI): domain Eukaryota; kingdom Metazoa; phylum Chordata; class Actinopteri; order Characiformes; family Serrasalmidae; genus Piaractus; species Piaractus mesopotamicus. Next base: position 11,374 of record JAILXH010124396.1, read on the forward strand.
TGTAATGCCACTTGCTTCTACTAGAGTATGTGAAGAGCCCTCACTTTAAGTGCTAAAGTACAAGGACAAGGAGCCTCTATGTTTGAAAAGTCACATTTGTGAGTGTTCTACATTAGTGGTGCTGGATGGTATTGACAAAATTTAATATCCGATGATAGTAATAAAGGTATTATAATAAAGGCAACAAACCCATAGTTCCTGACTACTAGTACTCTGCACTAAAAGAACGTCTTACAAACCTAACTCGTTTTGATCAGACTGTTTTGTTCTGTTTTCCTCCATTAAAATCACACCTAAGGGA
>JAILXH010124454.1:5482-30654 GCA_023558415.1 Piaractus mesopotamicus
GACCATAATGTATTAAATGTATTAAATGGCTTCATCATGCCACACCACCACTTACCCAGACGTGTTTTTCACTTCAATTTTGTGAGTTGCAAGATCATATTAAAGACAGAAAAGTTTGCACACAACTTATTTTAGGTTTTACATCAGACAAAACATTGAAATTCCAGGCATGTAGAGGTTTTATTTGCTGTATATAAAACTACTGTTGAGATTAAAAGGCCAACGTTTCATAGCTTTGAGATAATAGGTAAAGCATGTTTTTAATGAAGTGGAGCACAAAATGTAAGGTGTACAGTCAATTTCCATAAACTTGTACTAGACCAATAATAAATAATTTAACAGAACACAAACTCATTTTTAGTTGAGCTGGAACACAGAATTATGCCATTTTTGACCTCTTGAAACTACAAAAGGGGAAAACATGGACACTTCCATGAAAGTGAGCTAGTCAGCAAATGTTAGAGATAGTGAAAAGTGAAAAATTCAACATTCGTGGTGTATCTTCTCAAAACAGTCAATGTTATGTCCATCGTTAAGCTTCACTAATTACTACTCACTATATCTGTATGTTCACAGATCTAAAGCAAATCTCATTTAAAAGCAGAGAAGTGTTTCTTGATTACTGTTGATGGTGTGAGCAGCCATGTTGATTTGACATCATACACTGAGCTTGAAGTTGAAAACACCATCCCAACTTTCTGAGTAGGAATTCCCACCTAAGGCGGTGTTTTCTTTGAGTTTTCCTAGTCGTAGGTGAGGGATTTCATGTTACGAGCTTCAGTCAAACGCAGCCTTGTTCAAGACTGAAGGAGCACATACTTGATAGTGATAAAAACCTTTTACATAATGATGTCATTACCAGCAGAACACTGCTGTCAAATACGTTTTGATTTATCAATAAAGAAAGCTGTTTTGGCATTTCTAATTTCCTGTATGACACAATGTGTGCACCTCTGCACTCCCTGACTTCCCCAAAAGCTAATGATAGGGAAATTTGTTTATTATATTTTGCATTTTATTATTTATTATTATGCCATTTGAACCATTGTGCAAGAGATCCTGTTGCTCTGCAACACAGAACTGTTTGTGCACTTTCTGTTTTGATAGGCTGAAGACTGAAAGTGTTGAAAGTGGCAGCAATCCTTTTAAAAATGCCTTCTCGGTTCAGCTATATCTCTATTCCCTGTGCTGTTTGTTTGCTGTAAGTAGTATGAAAGAGAAGAGAATGTCACATGACACAAGTGCGTTATTTTCCCCCCAAAAAAAGATTTCTAAAGTAGGTTTTCACAACATCCCAAGCATCCACAAAACGTTAAACGGAAGAGATTTCAACATTTATTTAATATTACTGACGATTTCTCTGCCTACATCAACAAACTTTCTGAAGTGGTAAAGGTAAAACTTTTTTCGCAAAAAAAATGAAAAAAAAATCCTTTGGATGGAAATTTTGCTGATAACAACAGCAAAGACTACATTAAAATCATTTACAGCTAGAAATACTAGTGTGCAGGATCCATCACTGCCGATGCTAAAATGTGCATTTAATAAGCATCGCCACTGTCCAAAGAAAAACATATATTTTTGGTGAATATTATTTTTCTACATCATTTAAACACAGCAGCTGCCTTTTACATTGTGTGAAAATTTAATGATGAATGAACCAATAGAAATGCTCAAAAATTGGCTACAATAAAACCTTTTCACATTTACTTACATGAAAACTTAACAACATTTTGCCTTATCATGTAAAGTTACAATTTTGGAGATATTTGGTTTTTTTGAACAGTGACAATATGCTACACTATACAAGTTCATGCTAATGCGCTAAATTTAGAATTGTAAGCTAAATTTAGCTTTTACTGAAAGCCCCTGTCAACATGATTTCAAATGTTTCAATTTTTGTTTTGATAGCAAAGACATGCTGTCACTTTATGTCGGAGGAACGTGACTAGCTGACGTGCAGTTACATATTGCTAACTCTGATTGGTGCTTTTGGCAGATCTGACATCACATGCGCCAATTTTAGTCCCGCCCAACTCAAACTGAACAGAGGAAAACAGCAGAAAAAGTAACTTCAAAATCTGTCAACGGAAAAGACCAACATCATTGTTTCTCAGCCAGTTCGTAGTAAAAAGCTTGCTAGTGCATCATCACCCTGCTTCAGCCGTCTAAAAGAGAAAAAACTATTACCGTCAGTGTCATCCAGCCTCTTTTAATGAGCTATGTTAGGATAGCTGGCTAGGCTTGCTGGCTGAATTAACAAGGAATCAACTGAGACTAGCGTTACTAATTTATCGCACGACAAATGAATATGAGCTGACTTTGCTTGTGAGAAATACTGAAGTAGTACACATAAATACGAGTCTGTTATCATTCCACAAATAAACGGTTTCCCTCACCTGTAGCAGATAGTAGTCCTAATGGTAGTGATGAGGAATCGATTCTAAAAGAGTCGATTCCTTGACACGAGCAGTTCTGGGAGTCGGGTCACACTCCTGGCCAGTACGTGACTCTTCGACTCTGTTGACTCCGTGTTTTTTTCTGACGGAGGCGCGTGTTCATTTTGAGAAATGCGAGTTAGTTGAACAGCTTTATTATAATCCAGCGCTGCCGCCGATGGTGCACCGCTCTGCACTCTGACTCAGCTACGGAAAAACCAAAAAAACCCAACTCTTCATTTTCTTCATGTTTGGGTATGCGACAAAAAAGGATTTAAAATTGTACAAGGAACGAAGACTAAAAAACAATAACTATGAGCCTCATTCACCAACCTTTTCTCTTAACTTTGATCTTGAGAAGGGTCCTAAGAAAAAGTCTACGTCAGATTTATGACGGCAGAATTGTTCCCATCCTTTGTGCTCTTGTGTACAGATTCTGTTCTTGTCTAAGAATAAATCCCAAATAAGAAAACAGTGGCGACGCCTTTAATCTTTAATGGTTTAAGATTTCTTCTTGAGAACGGTTGGTGAATTAGGCCCAATATTTTTAACAGACCGTTGTGAAGAATAAACTGTAGGTTAGGGCGGCATTTTTTGGCCTGTTTCTAATTCAAATTTTCTCTTCCACCTTAAATGGTGCTGCAGTTACATTCTCGTGCCTGTACACTATTTAAGGTGGAACAGAATAATAAACTGGCGAATAAGCCAAATTCAGCCTCGTGGAAAGAGGACAAGCTGTTCCGAAATGAAAGCGTTACTTTAAATCTGGTTAACTAGCTAATAATGGTTTATTTAATAGAATTATGACTACAGTAATGATTTTCTCAGTAACGTTACATCACTCGGTTTCTCGTCGAAACTGTAGGTCGAGGTTTTAAAGTCCAGCGACAGGAGTCGGAGTGGAGTCCAAAAATGCCGGGGTCCGGCATCACCACCAGGAGAAATTACCGTCGGATAAGTCGTCGGTTAGGCTGATCCGTTAAGATTCCGTTAAATTTTGAATTTTAAGTAAGTGTTAAATTGTGCGCGCGGGCTGTAACAGAGCAATACTGGGGTGTTTCATTCCACAAATGTTGGTGTCGACTCCTGTGCGAAGTGACGGTACTCGATGGAGTCGATACCACACATTAATCTCGATTCCAAAACACGGAGAAGAACATCGGGGTTAATTATATTTGATCTTAGCAAACAAATCGGTAGCTAAACGAACTTAGCTGACTAACGAGGGCTGGCTAAGTTGTACCCGATTCTCCTCTGTTAGCTCATTTGGGTGGGTAGATGTTGGTTTCGGCTCTGGCAATGTTGTTTGATTGTAAGCCAATTTTTTGTTTAAAATTTTACATTTGACTTTGTTTTCCATGTTGTCGGAATAACACACAGTGTCATGTGTCAGTTTTGAAAGGATGCATTTTTCATACAGATTGTCTAGTGACAGCAGAATCCCTCTCACTCCGTGTGCAGGAGAACTTAAACGTTACTCTGTGGAATCGAGCAACGCTTTGGAGTCGACTCCCAGCACAACAGAGAATCGAAGAACCGATACTTTTTTGGGTCGACTCCCAGCACAACAGAGCAGCTTTAATTCTAACCACATGGGTCCCATATGGCTTCACATTAACGTTAAATATAAAGTCTTAAAAACTCCAAAGTAAACACATTTAATCCTTTCCGAGTATTACAAGCATAAACTATTAGGATCTTAATGGGGGTTTTAGGCCTTGTTTAGACAGGTTCTCCGATCTTCCCCTATGCAAGCCTCTTTCTGCCTCTCGACTCTAAACGTTTTTTGATCACAAAATACTGTTTTATAACTATGAGTTATAGAAACTCATAACAATGAAAAATACACGCTTACATCTTACTCTCATAATTAGGACTTCAATTATGAAATATCAACAGAATGAGATACTAATTCACAGTTACCATGACTAAATATGACTAATGAATTTCTCACGACAGGTTTCATAAGGTTCCTGCTGCAAGCTACTTTTCAGAACATAGTCAACAGACTACCCTTTCAGAAAGTGTTCTTAATTCAAAAGCTGCATACGATGTGGGGAAACTGGGTAACACTTTATTTGAAGGCTACCTACATAAGGACGTCATAACGCATGCACAAGCATTGAATAACGTATTTATAAAGCAATACTTGAGTATTTATGAACAGTTTATGCCAGCAATCCCAAGATACCATAAGCTGAAGTATATGACATTGTATTGACATAAGGGTTTTGTAGAACTACATAGAACTGCTATAAGCTTCTAAACTAGACCTTCCTTCTCAGTTCCATTACTTGGGAACGATGCTTTATTCATTCATCGTTATAAATGGAGCAAATGTCCATCACATTAGTTTTAAGATCCCTTATGTCAATGCAATGTCATTTATTTCATAGAACATCTTATGTCATCTTGCAGTTACTAGCATAAGCTGGTTGTAAATACTCAAATATTGCCTTATAAATGTGATTCAGTTCTTATGCATGTGTAAAGTAGTCCCTATGTAGGTCGCCTCTGAATGTTACCGAAAACTGTGTGGCATTAAAACAAGCATCATTTTTGTGGTCTGCATAGCCAAAAATATCCGTAAAGTTGTTGAACTTAATGATGACATCATAGCAAAGTAAATAAAAATGAAATCCAAAGTAAAATAATTCAATCATTAAGCCTTTTATGTTTTCCCCCCACATTCCACAGGGCAGATGTCCATCCAGAGAGTGAGGGGATGTATCCTCTCAGCAGCCCTTCATCTAACGGATCTGATGTCTGACTTCTAACAAGAGAAGCCCATCTGGTGAACAGTCTATGGGTTTTCACATCTGGTGAACACTCATTCTTTGCATATTCATCAAGAAGACTACATGTTAATGGACACTGTATATATGTAAATACACAGTGCACTGTACATGTATTTATGAATATTACTCGAAATAAAATAGTTAAAGCGTTTTAAGAATAATGCAATCTCGATGATGTACGATACTCAAATTCAGAAGCTTAAACTGTCTCCCTTTATGATTACGCAGACTGGAGTGCAGTTACCTAATCTGTCTCAGATGTTTATAAAACATTATTCTTAATATTACATTACAGCATTATGTCAAGATATTTGTGCAGTGTCTACAGGCTGTATGCATTACTTGTAGTGTAACAATGGACTCATTGTAAACAAAACTGCATTAAGTTCAAAACACGCTAATTTAGCTAGGCAATGTTTTAAGAGAAGTTAACTATGGAGTTGTGAATGTTTTAAGTCCAACTATAAAAAGGGACAACCTGGTTTATGGTCCAGCCACAGAAGTGTAAACATTAGCTTCTTTCCCCAACATAAAAATTCATTATTGCACATCTATTAATGCTGCAACTACATCTTTAAACCTTAACCATGACAGTTTTGCTTACAGCCTTTTTGCAGTTCAGTATCTTTGCCAGCTGGCACAGTCACAGGAAAAGGATCTGTTTGGGGGGAAAAATAAATCTGCTTTCAAATGCAGTCTTTTTATGATGCTCATTTAAAAGATAACACTCTGTCCCATAGATCTGATTCAGACACAAGGTTATCAGTTGATATGCTTATGTAAAGGTGCTGACAAGCACGAGCGCTGGAAACTGGAGACGCTAACCTCCCCTATGGCAAAGTTCATGTTTCAGGTTTGCCGTTTTATTTTCGGCAATTCCTTCTTTTTGTAAAGTGAGATACTTGAAGGCAATCAGTGACCACACCACTCGGTAAAATGAAGTTTATTTTACACTGCCCCATCCTTGCTTACGTACTATACATTATCTTCCTTATTTCTTGCATTTCTTACTAATCGTAATGTGCATCCCCCTAGAAAAATGAGTATTTGGGTTTAATTTTCAGCCCACAATAGAGCACATTTAGCTTTTACTTCATGGTCAATGATTAACAACCCTGTAACCAGCCAAGAGAAATGAAATCTAGGTCTGGCAAGACTCACAGGAGCCCATTCTTGATACCAGCATTTTTCACCCTTCCCATTTCTTTCCAATGGAATACAGGTTTTGCTACACCTAAACGACACCCTCTACACACCCTTGAGCTTACCACTAATGTTAAGCTTTAATATATTAACCCATATGTGCATAACACGTATAGATAGGTTGTTCTTACAGTGTTAAATGAAAATCCCTAACTCTCATGCAGAAGGATTCTAGAAGATGTCAAAGAGGAAGTCTGCAAGTGATTAGGGCCAGCTGGTAGGGATAAAATGGAAGGCCTTTGACACATGCTCCAACGTAATTTAGTAGAAAAAAGTGGGAACAAAAAGTATTTATGGGCGACTTGGAGCACTGCCACCTCCAAATACACACCACAGGAAGGGTCCAGAACCAAGGTAGAGTACTGCTCTGCGCTGATCTGATGAGGACCAGAAAAGTGAAACCATATTTTAGTCACGATCAGAGATTTCAAAACAGCAAAGTGACAGCCCCTGTGTGGCCCCATCCTCTGAAGAAAGTGGATAGGGACATGCTAGCCAGAGTTCTAAAAGCAAGGACAAACAGTGGAAAACATAGAGAAGCAGATTTCTTCTTCTTCTTCTTGTAAATTTAAAAGCTTTAAATGGTTGGATTACAGATGCACTGTTGCTACCATGTCTACTATCCTGTCACATCTGCGTAGAACAGATGACATTATACAATGGCTAAAATTTCACAATTCGTAGGAACAGACGATTGTTTAAATGTTTAAAAATGACTTAAGCAGATGGCTGATTGTGGCTTATGTGATTTATGAAAACTACTTAAACTTTCCTTTTCCTGATACCTGAACCATGACAGTGACCTCAAACAAGAGAGGTGAGAGGTGAGCTAGAAGAAGTAGATCATGACTTACCCAATAAAAAACAATATGCCACTGCACAGCCGGAGGTCAAAATGGTCAAAACAGCTGGGAGGTTGAAAATGACAAGTAAATTTCATAGCTAAAACGGTGGTATCAGCAGTAACAGCCACACTTTTGTCCATTTTATTTTAACTGGTGTACATCAGCTTCCATTACGTGTTACATATATTAGCCTTGTAAAACTGAAATTGCAAACTTTGATGTCAAAAATATCTTGACTGTTTGACTATATTTTGAGTGAGGAAAAATGGTCAATTTTATTTTTTGCCAAACTATTGCTTTAAATTGACTTTTATCGTTTCGAAATAACAGCAAAGATCTGTGTACCACTTGTACCCTGTTAATGCCTTACATTTCATTACGCAAGAAACATTAATAAAACCAATGAATCCTCAAACTGCTTTCACTTATTTTCAAAGCAAATTTAATTACATTTTCTTTACAAAAAAAAACAAAAACAAAACAAAATCAGAACATTTGATTACAAAAGCTATAAATATAAAGTGGTTTCAGACTTTCGCATATATCTAGGACAGCTCATTGTGACGGGGGGACTCGTCAATTTTGTAATTTATTTACTTCCAACCTTCCAAAATGCCAATAGGTTTGGAGCCCACACCTACATGCCTAATGTACAGGACAAAGACAGAAAGAGAAAAGCTTTGTTCGAGAAAGCAAGCTCAGCTGTATGTCACGTCACTAGGCATGTGCACTGAAAAGAGGATAAGAACAGTTTTTCATCTTCTTCAGTCAATATGGGGCCAGTGTGACTTTTCAGTGACTATTTACCAAGCTGAACCAGCTAAGCCTTATTTACACTCTTACCTAAAATCCTCAAGTATCTGTATCTGAGTTCCAGAATGTGCTCAGGCCCTCCAGGGACAGACAGCAATTATCTACAACATAGGTTAGAAAAATAGCTGGTGCTGAGCAAAACCACGCAGAGTGACATATTTACATCTCCAGGGTATGCAGAGAGACAGAAAGACTGGTACAGCAGGATGACGGATCACCGACGCGTAGGCATCAACAACTGTATAGCTGTCACTGCGTCTGGGAAGAGTTTGTGATAGGTGGGGAGGGGCACGTAGGCAGCTGTGATCATTTTGCCTGTAATGAAAGGAACAAGACAAAACATATTTTAATAGGACATACATGTACTTTGATTACTCACACATTCGAGAGATCTGTGAGGACATCTCTTTTTGAATGAGCAGGGCATTTCTTACCTGCAAACCAGCGTCCGTGTAGGGCACTGACAGCAGCCATGGCGGCAGGAATGGTGGGACACTTCACATACACATTACCCTGTGAAAGGACAACAGGTCAGTCCTACAAAACTGAGAGAAACTACAAAGGCATGGACAAGATCTGACCAGCTGAGAGAGTCAGACCATGAAAGAGAACTGCTCAAGCCTGAAGGTCACTAGGTTGATGCTGCAGTACTTACTTGAGGAGAATTCTTGTCTACATATATGTGAACAATGCCTCCATGTTTATTGCACTCTTCAATGACATCATCCTTAATTTCTGTGTCCCAGCCAGGCTCGTTTTCTCTAAAGAAAAACAAAAATAATAGTTCTAGTCCACAGCATAGTTTACCATCAAATTAAATGTTTTTAAAAACTTTCTAATATCCCACAAAAGGAATCTAATACCATTTCCACTGAAAAATAACCCAAGTAAGCTCAAATATGTCATGCATGTTTGACTATCAGTTGTATCCTCCCCTAGCCTTTTATCATTCGTAAGTTTCTAAACACAGCTCCACTGTCTGCTCAATATTTTTGTTTGTTGGGCTATTCTACATTAGTTTCATAGTACACAATTCAAAAATTTGATTGGTAGGAACTTTAATAACAGAAAATAAGACACTGTTAGGCATTTTTAGAACTTATAAGACCGTAAGTCCTGCAGGAATCCTGTTGTCAGTTAACACTCACTGACATACACAAACACAGAGTGCTGGAGAGACTCACGACTGTGGGTTGAACATGTTGGAAAGCTGCAGGCAGTGAGTGGCCAGTGGCTGAGTGGGGAGGTTCATAGCCTGGTTCATGCCAGTGCTGGGGATCAGAGCAGGGTTCGCTGTGGCAACACAAAGACAAATACTTTAAATCACACTGTACCTTCTAACATACAACAACATTTAACAGTTAAGTGAACATGCTGAAGCGTTAAATTTCTGAAGGACGCCTGCTAAACACTCTTGAGCTTGGCTTTATCAGCAGGCATATTCCTTGGGAACACTCAGACATGTAAATTTAATTATAATGAACACACCTTGCAGAGCTTGGATTAAGGCTGTAAAGCATGAACCACCTGTGAACTGAGAACAACCTGAGTTTTATCGGAGGATGTATTTACAACAGGCACGTCCGGACAGCTCTGAACGACAAGGACCTGACTGGATTGAGGTGATGCAATACCTATACCTTACAAAGTGCTATTGCATAAGGTTTGTTTTATGACTTCACTCCATTTGCACAATACATTATCTCACACGTTTACATAAACATGATAAAGTCACTGTACTTTTTTTTTTTTTTTTTTTGCATACCTCAACTTCTCTTAGGTAACATACCAGACCAAACATTTAGTGGAGCACAATAGATATTTTCCTGCTCAAACACGCCTGATTCAAATCAGCAGTTAGTCACCAGGTTAGCAAGTGTGTTTAAGCAGTGAAGCCACCAAACTGTGCTGGACTTGTGTAATGAAAAGATAACACTGTCACAAGTTGATGCATTAAGCTTAAACTCGCAAGTATGCACATGCGCAGCGTACATACAATTACTCTTGTATTAAAAAGCTGACGCTGGCGTGTGAAGTAGTACAGCCAAAAATTTTATTTAGCTAGCCTCGAGAGAAAGCTGTTACTCTATGTTAAAAAAAAAAGGATCATTACATTCTTCATATACTGTTTACCTTTTGAATGGTAAGCACAGAGATTCATTTCTCAATTGGAGATTGTAGATGTAGATGACCTAATGCTAAACTAAAGCTAACAGTTTAACATTAGATGAGGGGCAGTCATCGTCTTCTACACAATGTAATGTTATTTTCTGCTTAGTGAATGATGTGGAAGCATGTTGGCTTGTCAAGATAACATTGATAAAGAAGACACAGCTTTTCTAATTTCAGCCATCATATTTTAGCCTAGCTGCAGAATTCTCAGTCATGCCTATGGTACTTTAAGGCTATCGTGTTTTGCTGTAGCAAAGTAAAATATTACACAACAGTAAGACTTTGCACTGAGTGTGCAGGGTCTGTAAGCTGCAGACAGACTTTTTGTGCCACAGAATTGTAAGTTTATTTGGTACACCTACCTATACACCTACTAATCACGGACTAAAATACCCAGTTGGTTCCGAGGCCAAATGCTGAGGCATTCCTATAGTAACATGTAATAAACTTTACTACAGTATAAACTTTTTTTTGGCGTGAGTCTTTACAGTTCTATAAGTGAAAAATCACACCCTGCAAGAATCTTATGTAAACTTCTAACAGTGTCATTTTCATGTCATCAGAATGGGACAAGCCTGTCTCATTCATGAAAACATGACTACTGGTACAATACTCAAGCTTTGCATTTGAGAACTATGGCACATAATGTAATGCGGGAGGGACAGGGTCTTTAAAATCTGCAATTTGCGTATTTTTTTATTTTACTGACACACAACAGACACAGAAAAACACAACGGAAAGCAAATTACTGCATACTAGCTCTAATTAATTGTGGAAACTGAGGTGTACACCTAATTGTGATAATGTACTCATTAACAAAAGAATGAAAAATCCTCACCCCCAGGCAGGTTAGCAAATGGAAGAGATCCGCTCATCTGCAGGGCCTGCTTTGCAGCAGCAGGAATCTGTAGCCCAGTACCTACAAATGATGGGGGCAGGGGGGCACAAATTTGCAAGTGAACTAAGCTTTTCAAGCAAGATAAGTACATCTGTATACAATCAGATACATAAAGTTTAACCTTAGACCTCTACACTACACTAATCCCTACCCTCTGCAAGTCGGGCCATGAGTTGTAGGCGGCCTGTGGTGCCCAGGTCGATACCCGTTCTCTCCAGCTCATCGTTGTCCAGGAAGGAGCTGGCTGATGAGGCGTCTGAGCGCTCTGTCACATGCCCCACTTTCATTGGGCGGCCAGCCAGCTCAAAGCCATTCAACTGATCCAGGGCCTTCTTGGCACATTCAGCATCTGCAAACTAAAAACACAATCAACATAGTTAGTAGACGTCTACACAAAGCCTGGCTCATTTCAGCTCAACTCATGTAAGCTTCTAAACAAGACCAAGACCAATACACTTACTGATATGAAGCCATAACCTTTTGACCTGCCCGTCTCACTGTCCATCATCAACTGGATGCTTTCGATCTAATCAAGGAATAAGCAGACCTGACATTGAGTGGCACCTCCCAAATACGTGGTATTAATACGATTTCTCCATATAAGTGGCAGTAAAAATGTGATATGTCTCTGCAACAGCATGGCAAAAATCCAGTAACCATCTCACCCTGCCAAAAGGTTCAAAGATGCCTCGGAGCATGTCCTCAGTGATGTTAAAATGCAGAGAGCCCACATAGAGGCGCATCGGCCCGGCACCACCCTTTTGCAAGTTCATGGCTGCTGCTGCCCTGTTCTTCTCAGCCTAAAGCACACAAAGAGATTGTTAGACATCACATACGGGGAGCTAAATTCGAGGGAAGGGTCTATACTGCATCTACGTGGAATTCTTTCACACCTGTGAGATCTGGACGATGATGGGCACTCCCAGCACTCTCTGTCCTGTGAGCCCAATAGCCAGCGGCACAGAACTTGCCTCCACAAACTCAACATAGGCAATACCCTTAGACCTGCGAGAGTACCTGTCTGAAATTATCCTCACATCACGCACCTTAATTAAAGAGAAAAAAAAGATGTCAAGACCGCCCCCACACAAATGAAAATACAAATAAGTAAATTAATTAGAAAGACATACCTTTCCCACAGCAGAGAAAAATTCCTCCAGGTCTCTGGGTCTAATTCTGGCGGCCAACTGCATGCAAAATACTGTACGAGCATCTCTCTCCTCTGCACTGAGATTATCAATCGGCTGCCTGTGCGACAAGACGGATAGAGGATTAGTTTCCGCACTGAAACGTAACTGGGTACTGGATAATGAGAAAAAGTTCACATCTTCAGTGCGACCATGGCAGATGGATCTATGCCAATCAGCATTTAGAAACAGTGGCCTGTATTTATCAATCTTCTTGGAGAAATACTGATGCAATACTGAAAATTCAATGACCTGATGAGACCTGATTTTAGATCAGCGCTCTTACTCTGATGCTCGATAAATGTGGGCCAGTATTTTTATATTATCAATCCAAAAGTGCATAATCCTGTGTGTAATATTACAAGGAAACAATGTTTTTGTTTCCTTGTAATATTACCCACAATATATTTATTAAATATGCAGTAAATACAACCCCTTATCCCAATCAATGACAAAAAGCAGAAAAATATCCAAGGTACCACAGAAGATAAGTCATTTCACCTGACTGGGCTCTTGTCTTTCTTAAAGGGACTTCTGCTTCGAGAACGTTTGCGGCTATAATAAAAACAGACAAAGAATGGGTCAGGATCATTGTTTAAGGACAGATGTGTATACTAGGCTATTTTACATCATGCACATTCAACAGGCAGCAGGAACCACTAAAGGAGATTAGATCATAAAAACCTTAGTTTGGTGGGTGGGCCAATCTTCCCTCCAGGACCACCGTTAAATTTCGGCCCCAAACTATGACATAAAACAAGGCTTTTTCTGAGCATTGCAGACCAGCCAGCAAACAACAGTAAGGGCTACTGCATACTGGTGCATGAGGGCTTGTCTCTTTAGCAAAAGTGGGAAAAGGCCCTCTTAGAACCAGGATGGAGCAGGTCTAAAGTTGCTTATAACATTAAGCATAAAACTACAACAGCGGTAATAGTGATCTTAGTGTGGAGCTGCATCGCCATCAGGTCAGAAACATGCTGTTACCATGACAAACTACAACACTGTAACGTATTAAGACAAGAGAACAACAGTATGACATCAGATTGGCAATTATTCCAATCTTCAATGTATTTCTAACAGCAAACAAGCAATAAATGCACAAATAAGCACTAAATGCTTAACTAATTCTCAGATCATATCTTACCATGCTATGAACAACTACACATGAAAGACATGGTAATATGGGTGAGTGATATGGCAAAAATGTGATGACACTTATTGTGACATCATTTATCATGACTGTCATTAAACAGTCTTTTTAAACTCACACTGTTAAACACTTGATTTGAGCCATTTTCAAAAGCTACAATTTATAGAGCAGCTCACCAAGATCACACCTGCTCTATTAATGATGCGAGTACTTTTTTTATTACTGACCTTGGTGCTGTTTTACGTCTGTTTCTACAAATGCAGGAGTCAGAAATCATTTTTTTTATTCTGATCAAATAGCTGTTATTCACTATTATATTATTAACTACCACATTTACTGCATTTGAAAACGTAAGGTATGTCGATTTGGGAGTAAAATACAAAAAAGGGTTCTTTTTGCAGCGTTACCTGATTTAAATGTATGTAAGGAGAAAGCATAAAGCTAGGAAACAGTAACTCATTGTCAATCATAGTGGTCATGTAACCACTTAATGTCATAGGTTAACCCATTTGCTCTGCATTTAAAACTAAAGACAGCAGAACGAGCAAAGCCTTCTATAAAAGTAAGACAGAGCTAATGCTCCAGATGCTCATGTCTGGCTGTTACACAGTGGCAAACGTGATGCCACAGTGAGAAAAGCTATACTCACTAGGGGCTCTTGCGACCGCGATAGCGTCCATAACGCTCATGACTGCGGGAGCGTGAGCGGCGGCGTTCTTTGCTGCGAGATCGTTTTTTCTCGCGGCTGCGGCTCTTACGGCGGTCCCTGCTTTTCTTGCGATCCTTGCTTCTACTTCTGTGGTGATCTGCACTTGTGCTTCGACTCCGGCTGCGCCTTTTCCTGGGTGGAGAAAAAAAAACAACAACATGGGGACCACCGGTCTTATGTCTATGCACTAGAGGTGTTAATGTACTTGCAACCAACTGTCAACCAAAAGAATGGCTACTCACTTCCTGCTGCTTTCATCATGGCCATTGGCACTAGAGGACTTGCTGTCACCCTAAGCAGGGTTGATAGAAGAACATCGTGAGGACGGAGAGGATACATAGCATGTCGTCAAAGGAATGGGGGAGTGGGACAAGAGAAAATACAGAATATTTTCATTTAGAAAAACAGAATTCAAATCAATGGTTGTCTGTTATAGACAGGCTTCTACCAGCAGGCTCCAATTTTCCCCCCTCAACTTCAGAAGGTGATTACCCTTTGCTTAACTACAGTGTGCTCTGTCACATATTAAGTCAAACTTAAAGAAACATAAGGAAAAGACCCCATCAAGTTATCAAGTTGAGTGGCATGTTACAGAAAAGCCATGGTTTTGTAGGACCCCCTGGTCCAGAGTCTGATAGAAGCTGTACCCTGCTATTTTAAGCCTAAAGCTTGCTGCTAAGGACAGGGTCGCTAAAGGGTTTTCCAGAGTTGAGGCTGTCATTCCGTGAGATCTTCACCCATTTGTGCAGTTGGACTGTGAGAGTGCGATGCCATCTCTGTCTCACATCTCGTCCTGAAGCAGACAGGGATTTACACGGCTTAGTCATAACGGCTCCCAAGAGACACGGCAGCAAAGTAATCCACAAAAAGATACCACTGACTTCCTCATGAAAAGATTTCTTAAATTGTGCTCACTGTACAGAATAACTATCTTAGTTCCATTTATTCTGTATGCGTTAAAAAAAAGGGAAACAATAAAAGTAGGCTGCTCATAGTAATGGAACTAATCGACTTGGTGATGTATTATAATGTATCAGTATAATGGAGCTTCGTATGTGCATATGCTAAATTGTACTAGGAAGAAACATGAATTTGATGTAATACTAATGTTCAGGGCATGCAAACATCAAGATGCTGGCTTATTTGATCTGGAGATCATCACAAGATACTGACTTGTGAGACAGTATTCATACTCTGGAATTTACAGTTAAATCACTTAACAGGGAGCTGCATGTGAAGAGAGTATTGTCATATACTGCTGCTCTTTAAAATGTTGTACTTTATGACTTCTGACCCAAATACAACATTTCTTTGTGCATGAGGTAGTTGAAATGACCTGCCAGCTATCATAACTGCAACAAAAGCTATGACTATGGATGGTGGTAAAAATGTGAATACTGTCTCTGATTCATGTCAGGTTATGTCCTTATTTCCTCCACTGCCATTCAACCTTGACACCAAAGAGGTGACTGGATGTTCTAAGATGAGGGTCTTTTGATATTTGGCCTAAGGGATCACAGTACATCAATACATTCCGCAATGACCACCTTACTTTTTTTCACAGTTCACACTGGAATCAAAGGTGTATTCAGGGAAGTAGAGGTGAGATATCATTAGGCAAGTCTATAAAAAGAGATAGACGGGCATTTATTTGTAATTCAGATTAATTGCTGAAACATCACACAAACAACATCATTCTCTCTACCACTCAGATAGAAAAGACTTGTCAGTGAGGCATATGCTATCAAACACAGGACTTCCGAGTTGCCATATTGTAAGAGCTACTCAGTCAATGTGTAAAAGAGCATTAGTGCTGACTAATGTGAATTAAAACAAGCCAGTTCAGTCACCCACCTTCTTGTAGGGAGCTTCAAGCATGGCCTCAATATCAAAGTCGTCAGCCATTTGTTACCTGTAGGTTGAATCATAATACGATCATTTTGCATTCTGACTTTTGGATTCTGAAATTTGACATTCTTCATATTAAATGGGAAGCCTAAAACTAAACTTCCCTCAGCCTTATCAGTTTAAGAGAATTCATAATTTTAGATCACTTTCATGAATTATCAATGTTTTGTAACTTAACATAGTAAAAGCAGTTATTTTATCTTTAGTCAGCACAAAATTGATGCCGGAGACATGTTTTTAAACCTTCCAGCAAGAGAACAGAAGCCAAACCGAGTTAAGGTATCTACCCAGCTACCTCGCTAACTTCACTTTTAGCTTGTCCTCCTCCTCATCGGAAATCTCTGCTGTTTGAATAATTCATTCTCCCCATTAGAACGATGATTTGAAGGGTTACTAGTTATATGGCTGCAATAAGATATTCAGCTTCCTAGTAGTAACGTTAGATATCTGGCTTCCTTCTGCATTCAACGGCTAACAAGAACATTTGAAAAACATCCCAAAAGACCTTCTCAATGCAGTTTTTCCAAATGTTTCTCCCACGTTCAAGATCAATCATCAAAGTGGGGGTTTCCTAGTCTTTAAAACAGATAATCTCACTCTAAAGACATCAGCATCACTGTAGGATGCAAGCAGTCATGTTTACCACAGATGCAACATTAACAAGTTAGGTTTTTCTGCCAGTGTCCCTTTAATTTAGTTAGTTAGCTCATTCTTAATCAAATACATGATGCTTCGAACTTTGCTGCATATTCCTGTACTGCAGTAGGGGTGGATACATACTAGAGCCGGGCAACATTAGATATCTATCATTATTGTGACAAATTACATCACAATATGCTTTTCTGATCATATGATATCAGCAGTGCTTCTATAGCACTAGTCAGTTACATGTTTCATTACAAAGAGAACAAAATTAGTCCTGTTTATATAGTGCAGTGCAGTATGAGAAATGTTGAACAAATCATTTTTACATTTTTAAAACGAGGCACCACTGGTTCTCTTTTGCCCATTTCAACTTATCGGATGGCGGAAAAATGACAAATCGTGTGTCGTGAAAATTACTTAAAGTATCGTGGTACTGTATTTTTGGCTTATCGTCCACCTTTAATATGTAAGTGCGGAGCTAAGGCTCCATTCTGTCATTTCACTGTAGATTATATTATTTCTTCACGTGTTAAACACGCTGTCAAGCAAACAAAGGTAACTTACAAGGAACTGCCTCGTACAAAAGCTACAAATACAGGAATACATGTTTGCAAGGTTTTATGCCTTCTCAGCCTTTCGACGTTCCTACAACAAAACTATGGTAACTAACTACAGCTTAGCGTTGACAATAGCAGGTTAATCTTAACAGCGTACAAAATATTACACGCATCTTTTGCTTCACTTTTTAGCCCAGGCTTAACGTTAGCTAGAAGCTAACTTAAGGCCTCTGGCATAAGAAAAGCTTAGCTGTCCTCAACTGACTTCGCTACTTCTCCCTTTGACAGCAAATTAGCTAGCTAACACATTTCAAACGCGGCTTAAGCTACATAGCGAACCCATTAGAAAAACAATTTAGGAGAACAAATACCAACCAGTTTGCTAAAAGGCCTACACTCTTGCGTGTATTTCCGTAGGACGTCGCCGCGAAACCAGCTATGCTGTTGCAAACGAGCGCTATTCACCAACAGTCAGCTAAGCTAGCTGGCTAATGTTATCCAACTCGCTTAGACTCTTTTCGCTCCACCAGCTAGCCTGAAGCGGTAATGGTCTTTCCTTTGGTAATTTTACCCCGTTATGAGTGATTAAGTTAAGCAAAACTCGGAATTAACGCATCACTTCCCAAGCTGCAAAGCAGTTAGCTGCTTAGCTAGCTAGCTACAATTGTTTCTATGAGTTCACCGACAACTTCCTGGATATCGCACAAAATGGCGACGGTGTTTATAAGGGGTTTCCCGTTCAAAACTGCATGGTTTGCCTTAGTTGGTCAGAGGTGTAAACCGAGGGCAGGAGGGACTCAAGTGTACTTAAAAAAAAAATCGGTGAAGTTCCCTTTATTTTAATTCCGCATAATTAAATCTCTCTTAGCGGGGTTTGATTGAAATGCTCCGTTATAGAGAAACTTGCCGAGTCAGAACTGCTCACAGTGGTGGTGATAGGAACCAGACGTCTGGAGAGTTTAATGCCTCTGAAAGCTCCCTCACAGAAAGTTATATGCAATGGTTAGATATATGCCAAAGATGTCTGACACATTGTTTTATGACAGTTTTGTGATAAGGTTCTGGCTAAAAATGTATTTTAATCCATTTATTTTAATCCATTCCATCCAATGGCGGAGGGATACATGCAGAGCGTTGTAAGGCCAGGCAGTCCCCAATAAAAAAAACTTATTTTTTCAGATTTACCACTTTCGTTAGCATCTTCAACATTACATATAAAAACTCAGAAGACGTGTGATTAGTAAATAAAGTGGCTATATTTGTGCTGTAGACATGACATCTAGTTCCTATCACCACCACTTTAAAGAAATCTCACTTAGTAAGTTTCTCTACAATGAACTACTTTACATCAAACCACTCTGAATGACTTGGTTTACATCTCAAGGACTGAATTATTTAGAAATTCTGAAAAATTGGTGTAATTCTCCTTTAAAGGAACTGGCCTTTTTGTGGAGATTTGGGTTCACAGTGGTTGAGTCCTATAATTTAGCAATTTAAGTGCAAAGCTATTAACAGGTGAATTCAGCCACGTTAATGGGACATTTGCCAAAATTAAAAATGTAAACATTGCTATAGCTGTTGTAAAGATGCTTACTCATCTCCTAAAGTGGTCCTGTACTAGTCTTTGGAGTTAGAGTTTCCTATCTAAAGACTGGGACAACCCCTTTCTCATAATGTATTTTGAAGGTGTGAGAAACTTTAGAAAAACTATAACTGCTTTGGGGTGTAGTATTTAAAAGCAGGCTAATTTTAAATGTTGAATGCAGAAGGGAGGCGGATTGTTACTGTTACTGCTAGGAAGCTGAATTTCTTATCTAACAGCTAAAGTTAGCACCTGTCTATCTAGACCCCAGGTGTCAAACACGAGGCCCACGAGCCAGATCAGGCCCGCAAAAGTATTTTGTTTTTCTGTTAGCCTGTTTCACAGTGTGCTGCACTAAAGTCCCCATGCATTGCAATGTAATGTGCGCTCTGACTCCACTACCCCAACAACAATCTATGGGACAGCGGTTACATCTAAATTCTACACAATTTTATGCAATTCCACACCAGTCATATCACCAATTGCCTCTTAGCTGCAGTGCAACCAACACAAACACTTAACGTTAGCTTAGCAGCTCAGAAATTGAGCCTAAGTCTTAAAGCACTTGCAGCAAAGAAACGATGCCAGGTGTCTAGTCCAAGCAAATAGGTAGCTTTAAAAAGCCGAGCTCCTGGGGACATTTAAATTTGGAATATTTCAAGTGTCCGTGTAACATTTCAAGGTGTACTACAAGTGTCTATATTTTACTGTTAAAGTGTTAAGAAATAATGGCCAGGTTCGGTTATAGCACATTATTATTTAAAATGAAATACAAACATTTTTCTCTGGCCCTTTCACTGGTTGAGTTTGACAGCCCTGATCTAGACAGTTGGGCTTATCTCAGTTTGGCTTCTTTTCTCTTATGTCCATTTAGTGCTGAATAAAGACAGAATCACTGTTTTCTTAAAGATTTTGTTCAATGTATAAATAAGCCTATAAAAAGTGATTAGGCACTCAACATTGGTTGACACCATAGGGATTTCCAATGGTTGTATGATGTATTTGTAAAATGCATTAAGGTTACTAAAGCAGTGATGAGTGAAAACATGAAATCATATAAAATTCTGAATTCTGTTGAACCATAGAGGCTAAGGGGTCTTATTCCATGCTACAGACTACTGCATAATATAAAAAACACATTAAACTCAGCAGAATGAGCTCCATCAAATGCATTTGCGATGAGTGCATTTGAGATCCAGAACTGATCATCCAGCGTCAGTACCTGACCTCATGAATGAGCAATGTTCCAACATTAAGTGTAAACCCTTCCCAGAAGAGTAGAGTTTACTTTTCCTTTTATTGGACAGCTTTTCCTAATCCCTACCCTGGGCATCTATTGGCCAGCACAGTTTCAGCTATTTCCTGCCTCAACGCACATCCTCCAGTTCATCAACTGATGATCCAGCTCATGAAAGGCTTGGTAAAGTATGCTGAGGCATGCAATAGTAATGTAGTTATGCATGGCAGTGGATCCCCAGGAGCAGAATTAGAAAACAATGTTATTAAGGGATATGATGCCTGCACCATTAGTCAGATAATGATCAGTTTGAGGATATTCTGTCTGAGGATAGCTTGTGCTTTTCTTTGCTTTACGTTCCCAGCAAATAAATTTCCATCATGCAGTCTACATGTGATTACTGGAACAGTTTGTAATAGGAGTACTGAAGACTAGCCCCCCAGGGGTCATGCACAATCACATGAGTACTATGATCACATAAATACTATTATACACTATTATATAAATCACCCAGGGATTTTCTTTCATTTTGTGTGGCTTTGCATCTTCCAAAAACCATTCCAGTTGGCTTTATGTAATACAAGCCTGAGAGTTAAATAATGCGGGGTAAAGGTCCAGCAGTACAGATGAATCGCTATTAGGCAAACAACAGGACACTGGTGCCCTTTTTATTTGTGTTAAAGCTGCTTATTAATGATGTTTTGATCTAATTAATAACTGTGCATTATTCATTTTTTTATTTATTTATTTATTACTTATTTTAAACCGTTCATTTTTCATTTGTACGAGTAGTCTTAGTGTAAATTAACCACAGACAACATAGGTGCAGATTAAGCAACAACTGACCACTGGCTGAGTTTCAGATATATATATTTTTTTTAGTTGTTCTCAAATCAGTCCTCAAGGATTTATGTCATGTCCTTTATGTCATGCAAGGACTGAAGAATTAATACTGCAAAGAAAAAGGTCAGAATGCCTCGAATCCAGAAACAAAAACCTAATACAACCTTGCATGTTTAACCACAGAAGCCCTTAAGGGCCATAGATTCCATTTTTCAGTGATATAGAGTTATTTTTATTTGTTTTCTTGAAATCTTCTGATATTTATGTCCCCCACCCCGGCAAAACAAATGTTGTTTTTCTGAGATCTCGAGTCATTTATGTCATTATCACAACATAATGGACATTGTTTTGTCAAGATAACATTCATGTAAGAAAACTTATGAAAATAACTAATTTTCACAGAAACGCATAATAAAAAAAACAAGCAAATCCATGGCCCTCTAGGGCTTCCTTATTTCACAAATAAAAAAAAAATACAGGAAATATTCTTGTTATATTGATCTTCTCCTCTAACTCATAACAATAGTGGATTGTTATGGTCATCATAGCGCATAAAAACAGTACACATTACCATAATCGTGACTTCAGGGCAAATTCCAGAGGAAGAAGCCGCATTTTGGAATTTGTGTGATTTTTCTTTATTTTGTCTGTTAGGTCATACTGTCTGTATTTTCATTTCTTCATCCATGTGTTTATATCTCCTTTTGTCTAATTAACAAATCAGATGTTGGTTGAGAAGCTGGGGCATTTTGGCTGCAGTTTCTCAGGCCCAGGCATGGGCATTTTGCATCTTGGCCCTAAGTAACAATTTTTCTTGTTGTATTGTAAGACCAAGGGGGATTTAACACAGGGGAAGACTGTATTCCTCTTATGCTATTTTTTTACCCAGCAGTGCAGTATGATACGATTACAAACCCACAATCAGACATCTTGTCATAATTTCCTGAGAAGTGAACCATACCGTACATGAATACCCATGTTGAATTTAGTTACCCTTCTCGCTGGGGTACCTGAACAGCATCATCATGTTTTGTGTCCGAAACTGACTTGAGGACAATAAACATTTGTCCGAAATTGACCCAAATCACTCCATCATCACCCAAGGTGCTGAATAAAACCTGGCAGAATAGCACCGGTTACTGTGTAGCAACAATAATAGCTGTCACTACAGCACAGACATATAATATAAACAATCAGAAATAATAAGGTAAGATAAGCTTGAATCAATTTATTCATCAAATAATGCTTTTGAACAGCATCTCAAATGTTTTAGTCACACCCACTTCAACTCAGTAAGGTGTTGGGAGCAGAGAAAGCATTAAAAAGCAGGGCAGTGGGCCTCCAGGAGCAGGACTGGGAAACAGTGACACAGAACATACCACACATATAACATAAAAAATTTTTTTTTTTAACAAAACAATTTTTTTGGCTGGACTAAAAAGTACTTTTCTGAATTGGTTCACCGTTTTTGTCCAATTTTTTTTTTCACAAGCGTGGGCCTCGTGGACATCATGCCAAATTTATGGCAGTGAAAGGACTGAAAAAAAAAAGGTAAGGAGAAAAACAAAAGCAGAGGAAATGCAGGGTAAAATCGTTAAAAGTGGGAGGCAGGCTGAAACCGTGTGAGCATCCCATAACCTCCAGAGAACCTTGCTTACTTACTGACCAGTTCTGTTGTGCGAAACAGATACAGGTACTCAATCAGTGTACGGATAGTTCCGGATTTGGATTTGTAACTGCACCATGCTGTACCGCACTACCCAGTAAAAAACTTTACTAGGCTCCAGAAATCAATGGGATGGACAAAATGAACTTCTGCTGTAGTCTCCCATGCTACACTCTCTTATTTGAGGGCATTCCGATTGGAAGCACACTATAAAGACTAGGCATATCGATGACCAACAGTTTTTGTGAATACATGGCAAGATTGAGGTCACTATTAGTGCTGTACCATCATATGACTAATGTTAACCTATTAACCTCTTCATCTTGGGAAAAAGGTGGATACACAGGTGTGGTTAACAATAGTCTAATGAACAGCACCAACGTACCAGTTCAGCCCCTCCAATGCAGTGCTAATGGTACACTAGTCCATCGTTGTTGTTTGTATTTCATATTTTACATTTTTCATAAATCATATCGGATGTGTTGTTAACATTCATTCACCAAAACTAACAACATTGTTACCATATTTCTAGAGTGTCTTCAGGAGCTTGACTGTTTCCAAGATTTGACAAACCAGGACAAATAGGCTTGTGTTGTTTGTATTGTTTGTCTCACCACAATACAGCTGACCAAATGAGTAAGGGAGATCATGAATGTACAAGCAATTTTTTTCCACAACACTGCATTATAAAAGGGACACTCTGACCAAAATGAAAAACGTAACCATTGCTTCATCTGTCGTAAACATGCCTACTCACTTCATACAGTGGTGCCCCAATAGTCTGAATGAGGTTTCTCAGTTTAAAAACTAGGAAAACTGCCTGTTGATGATGCATCTTGAAGGTGGAAGGGACTTCAAAAACTACAACCGCTTTGGGGCAGATACTTGAGGGATACTTGAGTTTGAGTTTTTCCGCTAGATGGTGAATGCAGAAGGAAGCTCGATACTTCACATTACTGCTAGGAATTAATGCATGCTGGGTATTGTAGCAAGTACGAGAACATTTATTGTTGAAAACACAAAAAGGATACAAAATATCAAGAACTCTTTCAAACCAATGAGGCTGAGGGATACAATGATGCACTATGGAATATTACAAAAATGACAAATAGCATGCTATTTGTGGCCCACTCATATCCATGCCTGGTCCATTTAATCTGAATGAAATCTAGCTTTCGGTACTGCGCTCCTTACCCAGTACCTGCTTGTCCTGCATCTCTGCACACCCTGGGTCCTGTGCCCCAGGTACCTGATTATAATCTGCAGGAACATTAAAGAAGAGCTCATCATCAAAGCAGAACTCATCAGGTGGGGAGGCGAGATATGGTAGCTTGAGCAACAGTCCCGTCAGCATACCACCCACAGCAGCCAGAGCAATGGTGCTTCCCAGTGCAGCCAGTTGGTACAAGGCTTGCTCCTTTGCAGTGCGGCCCAAACCCGCCTCCAATCCTGGAATCAATTCCTGCAGTTCCGCCAGCCGAGGGTCTCCCTTCCGGGGTGCGCGATAAGAAAACGTCTCATACAGGCTGGGGCCGTATGTTTCCTCACTGGCCCACAGAATGGCGCAAATGGCAGCTATAGTTGAGATAAGTCCCGTCAGGCCATGGAGGTTGTGGATGCCACACTGGTCCTGCACGCGCAGCCGCCGTGCAAGGAAAGGACTAAGGTACTTATATCCCAGCATGCAAGCGGTACAACCCAGCATCCCTAACACATAAGCACCAGCAGGTGTGATCATCATGTCCACTGAGGCACCAACAGTGACTCCACCAGCCAAGGTCACGTTCTGTACATCGGCCATGCTGAGCTTGCCATTCTTGTTGAGCATGGCCGAGAGGGCAAAAGCAGTTAGTGTGGAGGCACTCAGGCCTATGAAAGTGTGCAGGATGGCTCTGTGCTGGTCATCTCCTCTCAGGGTCAATGCACAATTGAAGGAGGGCCAGAATACCCAGAGGAATAAGGTACCTAGCACAGATAGCATGTCAGACTGATAGCTGGTACATTCTTTGGAATGACCATCAATCAGAATTGGCCTATACAGGATGAAGGTGGCACCCAGACCAAAGTAACAAGCAAACACGTGAATGAGGATGGAGCCACCTGCATCATTGATCTTCAGGTACTTGACAACAATCCATTCCGTAACGCCAAACACAGGAACCTCCAACAAGGCCATGACCTATAGATGAAATTGAAACAGATATTTACAACTGACTAACACTGCGAGATTTGCAAACTTCAAAGAGAATCTCAAACAAACTTACTAATAACTGAACAGGACTGGTCTTCCCCAGCACTGCTCCAAATGAGATTAGCACAACAGCACAAGCAAACTCTGCGTTGATCAGGTTTATCACTCCCAGATGAATCTTCCCGTCATAATAGAAATGGAAGAAGCCCTGGATCAAAATGGCCCACTGGATGGCAAATGTAGCCGTCAGGAAGTTAAACACCATTCCACCAAAACCATACCGCTGAAAGAAGGCCAGAAGGCAGCCAAATCCGATGAAGATCATCACTT